>PRKT01001062.1:54628-70322 GCA_003671525.1 Saccostrea glomerata | reverse complement strand
ACCCCCCCCCCCCCCCTTTGAAAAATACTTCAATCCCCCCTTTGAAAAATTTCTGGATCTGCGCCTGCTTAAAATAGACCTGGATTTTCCCTCTCGCAAGAAAGCGTCTATGCGACGTTGAAGGTAAACACAGTTTTCGAGACAGGCAAGAGAGCAAATGGTTTAAGTTATATGTATTTAGAAAAACTCGAAAGCGGGAATTCGAAGAGTAAAAATTTAACGACAGTATTCAATCCCTAAGATTGGAACTTTGAAAGTGTTTATCATTAGAATATTTATTTGTTTTAGATAAAACTAGTTTACCCCGTCTTATTGATATGAATGCCGTGAAAAAATTACAAACAATTTATTTTTGTTCTTTACCAATGAAACGTAAATTTTATCTTGTTTTAACGTAGAACTTACGTCATATGACATTATATGTGTAGTCTGTGCTAGAACCATTATGACGTCGTAATCAATTCAATGTAACTTAGGCCTTCTCAGGTGATTCGATCACGTACCGACCCACCTCAATTCCCATTCCATTGAAGTTTATAAAGAGTACGTGCTCAATGGCATTGTATTAAAAAAAAGCTCTGTCCCATACCTTAACACTTATAAAAAAGTTACTGCCCCATGGTTTCATCTTACTGTGAAATAATTGGAACAAAACTGAGGGGTCTTTCAGATTACTAAGATATTTCAAATATCGTTGAATATTTTTGTTTGTTCATTTCCGTATTTTGTTCTATTGTCCATTTATTTGAAGAATTGTCTTGTCATTAACATCCTTTGTTTGAGTTTCAAAGATTTGACTTTTTTGAACATAAATTAAACATTATGAATATTTCTTTTGGTTAATTACTGTAACTCGTTGAAAAAAAAAGTTTGTGTCCCATTGATACTTCATCTTAAAATTGTTTTGTCCACTTGTTTTCTTTGATAAAAAAAACTCATGTCTCATGCCCGTTTGTACCGGTCCCATCATTGTGATTAATTTTGCCTTGTCCCTAAGCATGACAAGTAACAGTTTTTCAAAAAGCTTGCCTGACTTTATCAATCAATATCTGTAAGAGAAGTGATAAACCTTTTGAACAATACTTTTTTGTGTATGAAATATGTCTTTTTATTTGAGAACCTTGTAAAAATATTTAATTATTTAACTTGTAGAAGAACGATGCCTTTGCTGCATTTTGAAGAGTTGTTAACAGAATGGTTAATGTGTGTGGGTTTTCTGCCAATCGAAACTCCTCGGTCCCACTCCTCGGGCCTTATATAGGGAAGAAGACCACAAATGTTAATTTATACGCCATGACGACCCCCCCCCCCTTTTCACAAACTTTGATTTAAAAGATTTTTCCTTTCAATTCCTATGTAAGACTTTGATTGCCCTTTGTGGCTTCAGCCTTTGAACAGAATTGCTTTCTCACAAGTTTACTTTCTTCAATGGTCAAGTGGTTCTAACGGTTTTTAAACAATCCAACCTATTTTTCACTATTTTTTTAATTATCTTCCTTGGAAGAAATGAAATAAAAGCATGGATGATGTATACAGACCTATTATATGTGGAATATGGAGTTAACTTTATTCAATGTAATGATATTATCTAAAATATACTTTAGAAGGGACTTTTAACTCCGTTTTTACTATGAACAGGAAATGTAGAAATTTTTAACATCCGATGATGTCGATTGATTGATTGATTGATTGTATACTGCTTAATGTCCCACTCCAGAATATTTCATTGATATGGAGACGTCATCATTGCCGGTAAAGGGCTGCAAATTTAGGCCTATGCTCGACACTTACGCCCTTTGAGCAGGGAGGGATCTTTATCGTGCCACACCTGCTGTGACACGGGGCCTCGGTTTATACGGTCTCATCCGAAGGACCACCCCATTTAGTCGCCTTTTACGACAAGCAAGGGGGTACTGAGGACCTATTCTAACCCGGATCACCACGGGGCCCAATGTTGTCGATACATTCGAGTTTGTTTTTCGACGTCGGACGAAAAGACCTGAGATGATGAGATTGACTTTTCTGCAAGTAGATTGATCTACCCCTGGATCTAAATTTAAAGCTACACCTATTCTGAAATCTGTTGTCAAATCATTCATTGTGAACTTTTTAGAGAATGGATAACTTAATACATATTTTGTAGGAAGCTATTTTCGCCAATGAAGTAAACAGTAGTAGTTTGTGTTCATTGATCTTTTTTTTCTGAATGGTGGGTACTATAATTTTTTGAGAACGCAATAGGTAAAACCAACATTTAGGGCTTTGTGGAAATGAAATCCAAGATTTCTCACAGGTAATTTCTTTCGTCAAATCGTCTTGAATCTGGTTGAACTGCGTCGATCATTTGTGGTGATTGGAAAAGTCCATTAAAATTTGGAATAAACCAACAGAGGGGAAACAATTTTGAGAAATTATTTCTTTTGTTTGGCATGTCCATATTCTGATACATACGATTCATGTGTTTTTTTAAGGAATAAGATAAAATTTGTAGACAGAATTTCTGAATTATAAGAAGATGGAGGTTACAATAACAAACTTTATTTAATTCCATGGAAGTTAGCACCACCATTCATACAATAGAACAATCCAAAAAAAGGTGCGAAGATCGCTTACTCGTGACATTTGGCGCGAAAAGAGCGATTCACCCCTTTCGTAGAATATAAATGGACTGATCCATTAGTATAGAAATGCAGAAAAAGAGATACACGGACACGTGGAAACGGTAAATTACATGGAATAATTTGTTTCATGCAAACAGAGTAAACAAAGTAAATACTGCATTATTTTGCATCAGTAAAATCATTGTTTCCCTGAAAAATGTTTCTTTTAAAATGCAGATAAAAGATTTCCAATGTAAATCAGCTTGCACACAATCTAGCTCTCTGGGTATGATCTATTAGTTTCGGATCAAGCAATTATCAATCCTTAAACAGCCTGACGCCGTGCCGTCAGGCAATAATCGTAAATATGCATTACAAAGTTTGCAAACTTTACACATTGCATTAAAAACTACGAACTCTTACTCTTGATTCCCGCCTACATTTTGCATCCATTAAATTCAATATTTATGGCAACTGGGCCATTAAGTCTTTGTTTAATACAAAGAACAGTTCTATGGTAATTGATTAATAATTTTATTCCAGAAAATAATCATTAATTCCAGCTCTTGAAAAAGGGGGGTAGACGATATTTTCTAATTGAACTTTCAAGAATCACCATATTTTGATATAGTCTTCAATATGCTAAAATGTCTCTCATATCTTTTCTTATGTTTTACGCAAATAAATAAAAAATATATAAATTAATAAAATACAATTATTCAGTTGTAAATAGCTTTAAAATTGGTAAAAAAATCTGCATATTTTTGGTTTTCTGTCTATAAACATATGCTTCCCCCCGTGAAACACAAAAAGCGTTGGCATAAATTTGTAAAATGACAGTCCATGTTACCTGTAAAAGTAAATTCTGTTTCACGGGGGCAGACGTTTTTAAAATATTTTCCGTTTTTTTTCGTTGATTTCTATAGCGAAAAACATATTATGTTTTACCAAAATTATAGAGTTATCTCTCTTTGGTATCCCAAATAAGTAACGGTTTATGAAAATTCATATAAGTATCTATAAAAATTTTGAAAATCATTCGAATATGTTAACTTTTGAGAATTGACTTAGAGGTAGGCGGGAGAACAATACTATCGTTCGTAGTTCTTAGGACAAACTTATGGTGAGGTTTAAGAAATCTTTGAGAAACTCACTCAAGACGTAAACGTACAATGTATCCTAAGACGTTCTTAGCACACACGTTGTCTCCAGATAGCTTCGGGAACATACAAGCTAATGGATTGTAAGGATATGAAATGAAAACTTTTCGATGATACAAGTGACTTCAAATGATAACGACACATATAGATTTTGCAGATCCAGGAAATTTAAGGTCTAATCCAGAAGGAACTAAAGCAGGTCAAGCTTCACAAGAAACAGAAAATAGTAGAAGGAACCATAGACAACCGACACAACCAACTGTAAACGATGGTAAATGTTGTTATGTGTTACTTTTGTCCTGCTATCTTCCAATGCTGAAAGTCAAATGAATTTAGACGAACCCCTGCATTCCAAGAGTAAAAATTTAACGCCATAGGAATGGAAGTCTGAATGGTTAAATTATAAGAAAACTGTAGAAGTACTTTTTTCCACGTGGTATTAATTTACGCTATATCCGCGGTCACAACTTTTCCGTGGAAATTTGTCTAAGCGTACTTAATGTAAATGCAAGGCATAAAATGACTGACTGAGAAATCCACGTAATTTTCAACCCGCGGATTAAATGGAAATTGAGATTCCGCGAAATTATTACCCCGTGGAAAAAAGTACGTCTACAGTAGTTATTTGTGACACGATAGCACCTCTATAATCAAAGTCCATCAAAAAGATTTCTGTAAATCCTTTTTTTTAATTTTTTAATAGTCCACAATATTAACGGTTAAATCCCCCACCGTCTCCACCTTCTCCATTAAGACTGACCCTCGCTTGATTACGTCTATCCCATTAAATTGTCAAAACTAATCTAATCGAATCTTACGTTTACCGTGGAAATATTTTTTCTGCAGGTGCGTACTCCCCGTCGGGGCCTCGTTTACAGAACTCTGGCGGAAGTTTGAATGCTGCACAGTTATAAAGTTGGCAGGCTATTTTTGATTGACCATGTCACAAATCATTTGGAGAATTCTTCAGTTCTGTATCGTCGATACAAATTTGGGTTGGAGACTCGTGCTAAGCACTCGTCCACCCCAAATTTGTACCAACGATATAGAACCCGTCTTGTTCTGTACATAACTCCTCGTTATTTTTCCGACACAAGTATATGATTATTTAACAATAATGGCGATTCTATGAAAAACCTGCCCGATTCAACCTTTTAATTCTGTTTTGAGGGTGATAGAAGCCTCCCCTTTAAATAGGTTTTTGTGATTTGTTTTTTAGTTTTTCCGGAAAGTTTATATTACAATTGAGTATATTTATGTTGCCTTACCCTAAAAGCCCCCTCCCCATCTTAGTGAAAAAGGATAGTTAATTTCCTATCTGCATCATGAATATGCAAAAGAAAAAACTTCTACATGAGATTGGGGAAAGAATGTCACTTGTGCAGATTTTTAAAAATAGTTACAGTATCAATGTTGCTAAGAAGAGGACGTTGGGTAATATTTGTGAAAATATAATTGTGTAAATCAGTTCATACATACGACGGCGTATTCGTGCCATTTCAACAATGTAGATTTTCTTTTAAAATCGTTTGAACGATTTAAGAAAACGTTTGTACGATTTAACAAATTGTTTGTACAATTTAGTAAATGGTTGGTACAACTTAATAAATCGTTTGTACAATTTAGTAAATCGTTTGTAAAATTTAAAAAATCGTTTGTACAGTTAAATAAATCGTTTGGACAATTAAGTAAATCGTTTGTACCATTTAGTAAATCTTTTGTACAATTTAATAAATCGATTGTACAATTTGTTTGTTAAATCGTTTGTTCAATTTATTAAATCGTTTGTACAATTTATTAAATTGTACAAACGATTTTTTTAAATCGTACAAATGATTTATTAAATCGTACAAACGATTTCCTAAATTGTACAAACGATTTATTAAATTGTACAAACGATTTATTAAATTGTACAACCGATTCAAAAAAAAAAATTTCTTCATTGTTAAAATGGCACGAATACGCCGTCGTACATACAGGGATGTGTTTAGGTATAATAATTTTTTATGCTTACATACTGAGAAATATAATCATTACAACAAAAATTGGGTACTTATAGGACAATATATCCAGTCTCCTTAAGTAAGGAAGAACGTACAGCGACGTTTAAGAAATCTTTGAGAAACTGACTTAAGACTAAGACATATCCTAGGGAAGCCATTCTTAAGACACAACTTAGCTTCGTTGATATGCCTGCTGATGAATTGTAGGAATATAAAACCAAACCTGTTCGATGATACAGGTGCATTTTTTATTCAAATTTTTACAACACATATAAATTTTGTGGTTCCAGGAACTTTAAAGTCTAAGCCAGAAGGAACTAAACCAGGCCAAGCATTAGAAAACACAGGAAATAGTGAAAGGAACCATAGGCCACCGACACAACGAACTGTCAACAATGGTAATACACATGTATATGTATTGCATGATAGTGAGGGATACATGAATATTACGAAGGGAATATGATTTCTTTTTGGCGAAGAAATAATAATTAATCATTTTTCTTAAACATTCATGCAATGAGTGGTGTATTACTTGTATGTAAAAGCAAGCACAATGTCTGAAAGAAAATGCAAGAGATAATAAGAGATAAACAGTACTAGCCGCGCTTCTTAAAAAATCCTCGCGAAAAGTCATTCTGATTTACCCACTAGTAACATACGTCCCCTACGCATGGGAACTCTTATCTAAATATTTGTATTTTACTTTATTAATCAACGATATAAACAACCTAGATCAGTAATAATCGATTCAGTCGCAGAATTGTGATCGACGTCATAATCGTGAAATACGGCGTGTTGCTGCAGGGCAAACACAGCGATCACGTGACTATCTCGCCAATCAGATTTTATGGAACTAGTAAATATTTAAAGGTTGAATTCATTTATTGTACTGCTTCTTGTCTTGCTATTTTTCAATTCATGTAACGTTCAATATATAGGATGACTGAGTATGTGTACGGATATACACGCAGGTGTCTGCAAAAGTGGATTTTTCCATAGTTCAGCACCTTAGATACGCGTTGTTGGATTAAATGATCAGAATTACTTTTAATTAGTTTTAATTTCTGATCAACATGTGCACTACGCACTGAAAAGATTTGGATTAAGAAAACGCACACCCTTATTTATATTTCATGCGTCGGGTACCATTACACATTCCTTGTTGACATTATTTTATTTCTGTGCTTAACGACTCAAAATCCAGATGAAGTACACGTCAAACTTATCATGATTAAGCACGGCTAAAGCGCAGTTTTGAAAAGCAATACATTTTATTTAAGACACAAGGAAATGCAAAGTGACGATTAATCCCATTTCTCTCGTCAGTCTGCCATCTGTCATAAAACTTGAACCTTCGTCATTTGTAAGTGGCTTTTATGTATAAGAATGAGAAGAAATAGGGTATTTATATTTCACTTGCACTTTTATTGTGATGAGACATTTCCAAGTATAAAAACATTGGATATAATCATTTTTTTTTACCCTCTGACCTTAAAGTGTGACCTTCTTTTAATAAAGGTAAACTGTACTTTTCATTCGTCATAATTTTAGAAAGAGAATAATGTTTTCATTTTATTCCTGTACATTACCTATGAAAATGTATTTCGAAATTTACCTTTGATTTCCGATTCTGATAACTTAACCTTGAAGATTGACATACTTTTCAAACATGAAATTTTTCTAACAATTTTGATTGAAAAGAGCTAGGCCTTAATTTGACATGTGTATTAACTGCAATAAAATGTTTCGAAATATGCTTTTTTCTACACTTTATTTATACATGTATATATATATATATTTTTTATTTTAACTTTGGGATTACTTTTGAATTACAAATAATAGGACGTTCATAATTGGCACAACATGACATAAATAATGGCATTCCAGAAACTACGACACTGAGAAGATGAGTGTTCCATCTATTACCAGATATTTCCCTTGAGGTCTATCTCATAGTGTATTCTAAGGGGTATTTAAGCGTGTATGTCAGCTATAAGACATATTTTTTCTGTTTACAAATGACAAAAAGATTGAATATTAATGATTTCAAGAGATAAAAGATAATGTAATATTATTATTCATTCATAAAAATTGAATGGATGACACTGATCTAGCATGTCTAAATATAGTAAAACCATCTAATTTAATAGCGCCAGTAAATATTTTCCGCCCTTTTGACCAAAAAGGACTTAAATGTTATATGAAGCGATATTATAGACAACTATTTGAAAATACTCAGAGGCATAGTTTTGGATGTCAAAGCATTACAATTATTAAAAGATGAGAGGGAAATTTTGGATTACAATAAAAGTATTTAATCTAATTCATTGTAGTTATTGCACACCTATAGATAAAAGTATGAAAATGTTCTTATAAGAATAACAGAGTCATAATGTATGATAGTGATGAGGAAAATTTTAAGGAAGTATCGTTTTAATTAAGTTCAAGTTATGACACTGGGGACTTGCTTGGGGATAGTAGGGGAGAAATTGTTTAAAAAAGAAATTTAAAAGAATTCAAACATACATTGTGTATTTTAAAAGGGTCTCCCAAATTCAGTAAATTTCAAGATCGTCAAAACTCCTTAAACTTCATAATTTGATTGATATATTGATTGAGGTCAGGCAAAAGCATCGTAGAGGAACAAGAGAATGTTTGAAAAGATGGAGATAATTGTTTTATGTTTATCTTGTGGTATAGAAAAAGAAGAAAAATATTACATTGTAGATCAGCGTTAAATGAGAGTAATAACGAAAGAAATTTACCGAGTCAGGTTTAAAGTGTTAATTTTTTGAAAGAATTTCTAAGATTTTTAGCTCACCTGAGCCGAAGGCCCAAGTGATCTTTTCTGGTCACATTTTGTCTGTTGTACGTCCGTCCGTCTGTAAACTTTTCACATTTTTAACAACTTTCTTCTCAAGAACCACTGGCCCAATTTTAACCAAACTTGGTACAAAGCATCCTTGCGAAATGGGAAGTTTAATTTATTAAAATAAATGGCCAAGTCCGCTTCCAAGGGGAGATAATTAAGAAAAGACAAAAATAGGGTGGGGTTAGATCAAGAATCATCTCAAGAACCAGTGGGCCAGGAAAGCTGAAACTTATGTGGAAGCACCCCGGGGTAGTGTAGATTCTGAATTGTTAAAGGTATGACCCCCGGGGATAGGAATGGGCCAAAATAGGGAATCCAAGTTTTACATTGAAATGAATAGGAAACATTTTTCAAATCTTCTTCTCAAAAACCAGTTGGCCAGGATAGCTGAATCTTATCTGGAAGCATCCTGGGATAGTGTAGATTCTAAATTGTTAAAATCATGACCCCCAGAGGTTGGACGGGGTAACAAAAGGGAATTCCAAGATTAACATAGAAATGCATAGGAAAAATTTCAGTAGGCCAGGATAGCTGAATCTTATGCGGAAGCATCCTGGTGTAGTGTGGAATCTGAATTTTTAAAATCATGACTCCTGGGTATAGGGCGGGACCATGTTTTATTTATAAATATATAGGAGTAATCTTCTTCTCAAGAACCAGTTGGCCAGGAAAGCTGAAACTGATGTGGAAGCATCCTGGGGTAGTGTAGATTCTACAATATTAAAATCACGACTCCAGGAGGTAGGGCGGGGCCACGAAAGGGAATCAAATTTTTATTAGCTTACATGAGCCGAAGGCTCAAGTGAGCTTTTCTGATCACATTTTGTCCGTCGTCCGTCCGTCCGTCTGTCTGTCTGTCTGTCTGTCCGTCTGTCCGTCTGTAAACTTTCACATTTTCGACTTCTTCTCAAGAACCACTGGGCCAATTTTTATCAAACTTAGTACAAAGTATCCTTGGGTGAAGGGAAATTTAAATTGTTAAAATGAAACGACATATCCCCTCGCAAGGGGAGATAATCAAGAAAAGACAAAAAAGGGTGGGGTCATTAAAAAATCTTCTTCTCAAGAAACACTGGGCCAGAAAAGCTGAAACTTATGTGAAAGCATCCTAGGGTAGTGTAGATATTAAATTGTTCATATAATGACCCCCGGGGGAAGGGCGGGGCTGCAATGGGGAATCAAAGTTTTATATAGAAATATAGAGGAAAAATCTTTGAAAATCTTCTTCTCAAGAACCACTGGGCCAGAAAAGTTGAAACTTATGTGGAAGCATTCTTGGGTAGTGTAGATTCTAAATTGTTCAAATCATGAGCCCCGGGGAAAGAGCGGGGCCACAATGGGTAATCAAAGTTTTACATGGAAATATATGGGAAAAATCTTTGAAAATCTTCTTCTCAAGAACCACTGGGCCAGAAAAGTTGAAACTTATGTGAAGCATTCTTGGGTAGTGTAGATTCTAAATTGTTTAATTCATGACCCCCGGGAGAAGGGCGGGGCCACAATGGGTAATCAAAGTTTTACATAGAAATATATAGGAAAAATCTTTGAAAATCTTCTTCTCAAGAACCACTGGGCCAGAAAAGTTGAAACTTATGGGAAAGCATTCTTGGGTAATGTAGATTTTGAATTGTTCAAATCATGACCCCCAGGGGAATGGTGGAGCCACAATGAGGGGATCAAATTTTTACATAAAAATATATAGGGAAAATCTTTGAAAATTTTCTTCTCAAGAACCACTGGGCCAGAAAAGTTGAAACTTATTTGCACATGGAAGGATCCTGGGGTAGTGTTGATTTCAAAATGCCTTAATTATGATCAGTGGGGTAGGGTGGTGATACATAATGTATTACAAGGGGGAAATCTGGTAAAGAACAGAATGGTTAAAGCTTCTCAGGTGAGCGATGTGGCCTATGGGCCTCTTGTATAGAAATATATCGGAAAATTTTCTTTTCTAGAACCAGTTGGCCAGGAAAGATGAAACTTATAATTAGGTGGAAGCATCCTTGGGTAGTGTAGATTCATTCTAAATAATCAAAATCAAGACTGGAAAGTGGTGGTTGAAGTGGTGGTGGGGGTGGGGTAGGGGCCACAATAGATATAAGAACAGGGGAAAATCTGGCAAAGAACTGCATCACCAAAGTTACTCAGTTGAGAGATATGGTCCATGTGCCTTTTGTTATATCAAAAAAGATTACAAATCTTTACTTAGAAAATATCGTTTGCTTCATTCTCTCTCTCTCTCTCTCTCTCTCTCTCTCTCTCTCTCTCTCTCTCTCTCTCTCTCTCGTAAAATCACTGTTGATCTAGTGGAAAATTGTAGATAATATATAATGGATGTATTGTAGCAATTAAAACGATTAGAATGGTATGTGCTGAAGACAAATAAAATATTTGTGAACGTTTTTATAATAAAACTATTCTTTCTTTTCAGAGTTTAAAGATGTTGAATCTAATACGTCTAATTGTGAACGCAGTACGACTCAAGGACCTGGACATTTTCAATTCCAACGTACTAAACAACTATTCGAAAAAAAAAATTCACAGTAACTACTCGTATATATAGACAACACTATATTACATGTACTAGGACATGACTGCTGAACATTCAGTGAAAAGTCTTACATTTTCAATTTAGAATGATACTATACAATTTAGACTGATGTTTATCTGATTTAAAAATCCAGGTTCAATGAACAGATCTTTTGTCTTCTAAGGAAACCTTGACTTATGTATTTGCTTTGAAGTATGTTGTTTTGTTTTTCATTATATTTTATAGTTTTACATAATTTCTACATTTATTCTTTGGACGCTAGTTTATTTACAAACATTGGTTTTATTTAACCTTAAATTTTAATTGTTATTTTAATTAACAATACGTTCTCTGTCCATTTTTACTAGTCGTTACGTTTTGCGTAAAATGTAAGCGGTATGTTGTTTTACCTCTCTAAGCCTGTAACCCACTGGCACATATTACTCTGTGTGCAGACATGGAAAGCAAGAATGCCTTTTCCAAATGAAATCCTAGTAAATTTCCATTTAGGGAAGTTAGATTGAAATAACAATAATATGCATTTTAAATTCCTAATCAATAGCTTTTATAACCAATTTTGGGAGAAAGTGTGAAAAACCTGTTTTTACTAAACTGCAATATTATTACTGAATATCAAATTAATACTCTAATTAGCTATTATCGAGATTGATCTCAATAGGACGTTGAGTTCTGCGTATTTATTAAGAAATGGAATTTATAATTTTGAAAAGATTATCTATAATTGATTTGAACAATTTTGATATATTTGTAATGAAATGATTTATAGATGTTTATCAAACCACATTTGTGGTACGCTGTTTTACTTTTGGTAAAACTCATTTCGGTAGAAAAAGAAGAACTGGTAGTTTTAATGAAGAAGGATATTGTGGATACATAATTTTTACATGTTAATTTCAATGTTGAAGTCGTTACTGATTTATAATTTTTAGCGTAGTTTACCTAATATGAATTTTATTCTCTTCCTTTTGTAAAATGCATTAGCGCAATAAATAAATTTTAAAACTAGTTAATTGTTTTAATTTAAACACTTCTACAAGACTCATACTATTTGACTCCATACTCTAATTTCATTGGGTAACTTATTTTCATTGGTTTTAAGCTGATCTTTGTATCGCGGAAATTATCAAACAGGGATATGTACTAATTTCTGTCGATTTGAAGTTCCAAAAATTGCTTTCACTTTCAGTATTATTGGATTTATTCTCCTCATACTAACAACTCATTGTTCGGAGGTAATTTCCTGTCTTAAAATTAGAAAACATGCACGATGTATTAATACATATCGGAATCGGCATAATTATTTAGGTGAAAGATGCCTATGAAGAAAATAAAATAACAAACTAAAGTTGAACACACATCGATTGTGGATTATTGTCAAGAATTATAATTTCTTCCTTTTATATATAAAAGTAAGTTTAATGCGGAACTATTTCGTTATTCGCAATGCTCCCTTTCATTGGCGGCTGTTTGTCTTTTCACTTCCTGTCTCACTGACTAAGGAGAATTGGTATAATCAACACCCAAAAATGATTCTATGCATACATTATAATATCAGTATTGTTATAAAAAAAAAAACAAAAAACATCGACATGTTCACTCTGAAAACAATTGACGTTTGACATTGGTACAAAAGGAATATGACGTAATGATTTCACTTTTGAGGTAAAATTGAAATAAGTAAAAAATACATACTTAGAATTGGAGCAGGACCATAAACATGCAGCTTTGACAAACCCTAACCTTGGTCTATAAAAATCCATAAAAACTCAAAATGTGTAAAAATTGCCATAAGCACCTTTCTTCATGGGCGCTTTCATGAAAGTGTTGAATATTTGGGCAAACAATATTATTATTAATACTAAAGGACATTTCCTAAAATCAATACATTTATTAATGGCAGAGATATAAAGCTCCTCCTTCAAAAATACATGCTTGTTTTGTGTACCCCTGTCAATCAATTGCATTAATGTCCATCATTGACTGCTAGGATGCTTGATTGACATTCACTATCTAGTACCTGTGTATACCCTGGGCCTGTAACCCATGTATATAGCACAGTTGAAGCAATCTTCTTATTAACCTCTGATCCTTTTATACAGCGCATTTGACCATACATTGTACATATACAATGCAGATCGATCTTTACCCGGTGTAAAGACGAATATTGACCCCCTTCGAATAATGACCGGGGGTCATTTTTCAACGACATAGAATGACCCCCTACCCGTTGAAAAAAAAAATTGTGTAGAAAAGGTGTCATAGGCGTCATCATTTTATATGTTAGTCCTATAAAAAATTGACCCCTATTGAAAAGTGACCCCCTTTAAAGTGAAAAGAGATTCTTTAATTTTCAAGTAATAAAATTTCTTTTTAATTTCCTCCTTATAGTGTTTGCTTAAAGAATAATATTCCACTTGTTTTCAGAAATCAAACCATGCAACAATCAGGTTCCAATACTCTTTAATAGAAAAATTAATTTTTCCTTCATTTCAACTTTTAGCTTGTATAAGTTTGGCAAATCCTTTTTCACAATGAAAGAAGAGGTAATTTTTAACCCAATCGAAGATTCGGGGGTATATAGTTTTATCGTGTCCGTCTGTCTGTCTATCTGGCGGTCTGTTTCTCCGCAAAAACTTTAACCTTGACCATAACTTTTCATTTATTGTAGCTATGCCTTTCATATTCAATATGTGTATATTCCTTGTGACAAGACCTTACTTTGGGTACCACCAAATTTGACCTTTGCCTTGAAGTTTGTTTCCTTTTTCAAAAAAAGTGCCATATTTTTAATTTACTTTGGCTATAACTTTTTAACTGTAGATACTAGTACTCTCATACCTCAGAAATGTAACCCTTGTTACATTGAACCTTTCTTAAGAATACCATCAACTTTGACCTTTAAGTTTGACTTACCTTTCAAACACTTATCCTTAACCATTAATTTTGAGCAAGTGGTGCTAGGGCTTTCCTATTTTTCAGTTGTATTTCTTGTGAGAAGACCCTACTTTAGGTACCATTATATTTAAATTGCATTAAAAAAAAGTTTAATCTTCGCCATGTTAGATGGATACTTCAAAGCGTAACAGACGGACGGACGGACGTCCCGATCACTATATACATGTACCCTCCAGCTTTTCAAGCGGAGGATATAATAATACATGTTGTCACGTGGTCAAGCTGGCTTTCTCCAAGAATCACACAAGTTCAATAAGTTTAATAAATTTATTTACAAAAAAAAATAATAATAATAATAACAAAGACCTCACACAATCTACCGCACTCTGATCCACACCTCTTACTCACTATTAAACAGTTAACAAAAACAAAACAATTATCTTGGTAACCAATTAACAATCAACCACACTTCTACCCTGGGTATATATCTCAGTTATCAATCAATGTCTCCATTATTGAATTAATGCCAAACGTTTCCCAATGTAGTGATCGTCTCCGTATCATCGATCATCATCCTCATCGTCATCATCACCATCATCATGATCATCATATAAATAAAACCATGTCAGGTTTGCCACTAGTGTTCATCTAACGAACTATCACAACGTTACGTGGTTTGACTTATCTGTGTCTGTCCACCATCAGCGAGTCTTGATCACACACACAGCATCCTTCCGGGCTTTAGTCCAGGAACCTTTCGCTGTGTCACCACGATCAGACGATTCCCTCAGCCTAGTGCATGTACCCAATATCCAGTACCAATATCCTTGACGCTACAATGATGCATATTAAGAGTCAAAATCAGCAAGCATCGAGCATTTAGTTAAAAAATGTGGAAAGTGGCATAGAAACAGATTTGGTTAAAACTCATATATAAATTTTCAGAACAAAGCGTATGATAGAAAAAGGCAAGCAAAAAATAATTTTTCGCATTGTTGCTATGGAAACCACGCGCCTTTCAAATAGCGGGTTTTGTACTTTATCATGACACTTGAAGTTATGGTTAAACAAATACTTTTTTATTACTAGTCATTGAAAAAAGCTTTTTAAATTATTATTTTATTTATATAAATATACTCTATTTTAACAAATGTTGATTATTGAAATTCTCTTCACCCTTTGATAAATAAAACTAGTTTTTGGAGGTTTATTTTGCTTTAAAAAACAGCAAATTTGAAGTACTCTATAAGAAATCTACAACCACATTAAAGCTTATCAACATAAAATATATATTAAATAGTATTTGTTCTAGAAGAATCAAGAAAAAAATCTGCAGGCAACTAAAGCATTTATATATGATAACTGATTTAAATCCATAATTTTCTGTAACTTTTGCTTCAAATTACCTCCCTTTGGTATAGCTCTCTAGCATAGGAGGAATAAACGGTAGTTTGCTTACATTGTTCAGAAGTTCAGTGTACAGAAGACTAGCAGAAAATTTCAAACTTGGAGCAGTCTGAGCCTCAGTTTTGGCGTTTTAATGAGTCTTAATTACGGTGAGTGACTGAAATTTTTACAATTTACCATTACAACAGTTACTGAAGAATGTATAA
>PRKT01001062.1:20073-51925 GCA_003671525.1 Saccostrea glomerata | reverse complement strand
GTTATCAATCAATGTCTCAATTATTGAATTAATGCCAAACGTTTCCCAATGTAGTGATCGTCTCCGTATCATCGATCATCATCCTCATCGTCATCATCACCATCATCATCATGATCATCATATAAATAAAACCATGTCAGGTTTGCCACTAGTGTTCATCTAACGAACTATCACAACGTTACGTGGTTTGACTTATCTGTGTCTGTCCACCATCAGCGAGTTTTGATCACACACACAGCCTCCTTCCGGGCTTTAGTCCAGGAACCTTTCGCTGTGTCACCACGATCAGACGATTCCCTCAGCCTAGTGCATGTACCCAATATCCAGTACCAATATCCTTGACGCTATAATGATGCATATTAATAAGTAACATGTTTCACTACATATGTTTGGCAATACCACTACGTTTGGCAATTCATTCTCAATATAAAAATAATCAAAAAGTATTAAGTGTAATGGTTACCAGTTAACAAAAGTCAAAACAAAATATTGCCAATATGGCGCACCTTACTTTCAACTTCCGGTCATTCACTTCCGCCCAGACATTTAAACCAAAATTTAAATGGACAAAATATTCTACACAACGTAACAAAACTGAGTAGAAGAAAATAGCGAACATTTAACAATGAGAACTTTAAACGTTATCGATATAATACAACAGCCACTCGAACACTCTCGCTAACCGTCACACCTGAGTGAACAACAGGTAAAATGGTGAGAGCTGGCCAAGTTCAGAAATAAGAACGAAGTTGTACTCAATAATAAATTTGCATAAAAAACTATATACAAAGCAAATAATATCATAATAAATACTTACCACGGACCTGTCTCCGTGCCAGTGTAAAGATAAAGCTTGTACTGCTGCTTTGTACATATACTAGCTGCTTCGAAAATAGAATACGTGTCTGCAGCTACGTTTCTCTGCCGGGAATGACCAGGCCTCAATTGTTCTGGTCGGCTTAGCTATCTTGCAAGGACTTATGGGTAAAATAGGCATAGGGACAAAACGCGGGAAATACAAATTATATACGCAAGTGCAATAGTGATTGTTACACATGTATGTTATACTGCTGATAATTTTTGTCAGTACGATGATTTCCACCATCGAAAAACAATGTTTACCTAACCCTTTAAGCTCGATAAATCTTTACTCCTTTAGATTCTGAATCATCACATTGACCTTAGTTAAGGTTCGTCAAAGGTCAACATGTCCAATTTTTTTTTTTTTTACAATAGGCCTAAAACTACGTGAGGAATAAAGTTAAAACTTTTACAGTTTATAAATTTTTCATTGATTAACAGATAGAAAGTATCACTCGAAAAAAAAAATAAACTTGGAAAAAATAATAATTGAGAAAAACTCTTCTAAAAAATGCATATATTTTCAAAAAATACACCTTATTAATTTCGTGCTCTTAGTGAAAACCATCATTGCAGAAACAAAATATGTTTATCATTGAAGGGTAAGTTGGACAGCTTGTGGAAAGTTGCTTTCCCTGTTTATTTTGTCCAAATGTTAAGACTTGAAAGTGAAAGTACATTGCAAATGGCAGATTTTAAAGGTACTTGGACACAGATTTGAAGTTATTATTTTCTCTATAATATTACGACTTATGTATTTTAATAGCATTTCACACAAAAATTAATTAAAAATCTTATTTCCTTTAAAAGATAAAAAATCAAACCCGCCGAAAAATTTGAAATTTCCATATTTCCTTTAAAAGATATGGAAATTTCAAATTTTTCGGCGGGTTTGATTGACATATCCTTGCACTCTCACAAATTTAATTTTATTCTTAATCCTTAGGAAAAGTGGCAATCTCATTTTGTATAAATGAAAAATGTTAATACTATAAGCCAGAAAATTCAGAGTAGACACCTTCGAAAGCAAAACAAACACACAATATTTTGTCAGTCCGTGCAGTTGTGGTAAGCAGACTGTGACGATTGAACGCACCCGGTGAATTCCAAATATAAACAATAACAGAACTCGAGCCCTGTTTACAAAAACTGTGTACATAACACGAGTGTGCTCGATTTGCTAAACTCTGTACGCATCTCTTAGTTCGGAATGACGATACTTGTGAAGGTGTTCTGCTTTCTAACATTTCTACTCTGAATAGAATTATTTTTCTTGATAAAAGTTTTAATATTTCTCATTAAAACACATCAAAATTGCCACTTTTCCTAAGGATTAAGAATAAAGTTAAAATTTGTGAAAGTGCAAGGATGTGTCAATCAAACCCGCCAAAAAATTTAAAGTTTTAATAACTTTTAAATGAAATAAGATTTTTAATTAATTTTTGTGTGAAATGCTATTAAAATATATATAATTCGTGATATTATACAGAAAAAATGAGAAAATATTAACTTCAAATCTGTGTCCAAGTACCTTTAAAGGTGTCTTGTCTTTATATAAACATGTATCATGCTTTCAATAAAAGCCTTTCAGAGACCATTCATGTCAAACTTGCCCTTCAATGATAAACATATATTATTTCTGCAATGTTGGTATTCACAAAAGGGACAGAATTAAGAAGGTGCATTTTTCTTTATATATGCACATTTTCTGATACAATTTTTCTAAAAAAAAAATATCTTTTAAAAACATTTGTTATCAAGTGATATTTTCTATCTATTAATCAACGATATATTTATAAACTGTAAACGTTTTGACTTTTTACCACACATAGTTTTGAAGCTATTGTAAAAATATCTTTTGGACATGTTGTTCTTTGACGAAACCTTTAAATATAGCTATAATCGTATGTTATGAGATCAACATATCATCAATTTATTCCAAATAAGCTCAGGTGGGCATTTTGGCCAATATGCTTCTTTATCTAATTTTTTGCCCCTGTGGATTAAAGCTGAAATTTTTAATTTCAGCTTTAATCCACAGGGAGTCATTTTTCTTCACGCGAGTTCTGCAAATTTTTAGCGTGGTGACACTTTTTCTACGGGCAAAAGAGTCATTTTTCTACGTCAACTAATGACCGGGGGTCATTTTTCGATGGGGGTCATTATTCGTCTTTACACCGGCATTCGGGTACATAACAAGAAAACTGAAATATTTTAGATGAAATAAAAAGTACGTGATTTATAAAACAAATAATATACAATTATTCATGATTTACTCCTATACTTTTCTTACATGAATAAATGAAATCCGCTGATTAATAAGTTGTACCCGGTTAATATATATGTAATTATATATATAGATATACATTTATTTATGTAAAGTTTTTTTACAACAAAAAAAAAAAAAGAAAGATTGTACAAGTAATTTAATTTAACCCCCCTCTCCCGTTTCTAAACATGTGGTTGTCAATGCATGTGAATTAAAATTATAATCCATTTATTTGACCCCCGTTTCTAAAAATGTGGTCGTCAATGCATGTAAATTTTATTAATCCATTTATTTGACAATAATGATCAACAGATTTTATATATCAATAGGTATTAAATGACACATTGCTTCAAAACTTTCTTCCACGTACTTTAAATGTAAAGACAAGAGCGGAGTCCTTATATATTTTTGCTTTAAATTGAAAAAAAAATAAAAAATATTGATATTCTTTCTTTCTTTGAGAAAAAAAAAATATTTAAGAAGCCATGATCACGTTGATGGTATATTAAATTCAATGCCTTAAAATTATTGTACATAGGTGATTAATTTGAACACATTTTCTTTAGAAAGAAAAGAAAACAAACAAATATATATTATACATTGCCGTGTAATTTCATTTTCTTTTTCTATTTTTGTTACTCCTAAAATATCACAAGCATAACTAAATCAATGATAAAATACTTATACAACTTGACATCCTGACCCATCCATAACCATATTTAAAATGAAATGACTTCCGAATGAATCTTACACGATTCTTGCACTAAAGTCACACGGTTCTAACACGAAAGTCGCACATTTCTCACACGCTTCTCGCACGCTCGCTACACGGTTTGCACGAAACGCTTTGGAGCTTACACAAAACGCTGCACGGTTTACACGAAACACTATACGGTCTGCACGAAACGCTGCATGGGTTACACGACACGCTACACGGTTTGCACGAAACGGAAAGCGCACGAAAATCGCACGCTTTTTTGGGGTAGAAGCACATCTCAGGGTCTGTACCATTTGTGAAATGAATCAGTGATTTTTAAAAAGTGTGTGCATGTAATCTTTTTTATTAGTAATGACTAGTGATTCAGTTGCGAATTTGATCGCAAACGTCCCGCAAAATCCGAGTGCTTCGAGTCAACTCTACAACACATTAAAATTTCTAACGATGGCGAACCTTGAATAAATTTTTTCAGGTATGATACTTTGGTATGAGCTTTTTTCCCAAATAAATCTGGATATTGTTGACGGGAAAATCAAAAATCTAATCATTTGTGGGATGGGGCGTCTTTTAAAATTCATGGTTTCAAAATTCCCAACACTTGAAGGTAAAGTTTGACTTCTTAAGTATTTATAAATCACTTCCTGTGTAAAGAGATTGAGAAACAAAACAACTGTAAAAACAAGCTCCTCTTTCACCTGGAATTTACCACCCGGTAAAAAAACCCCTCTGCCTTTAATCATGCTTCACGTCACCCGTGGCTGAGTTAACAAAGTTGAATGGATTACAGTGTACTATTGTGACAGACCATGTTGTGAGCTTACATATTTTGTATTCTATTGACCTCTGCCATTAACATCTGTCAACACTAGAGGGTTTGTTCCCATTTCGCCTTAACTGTAAAATTTAGCATTCCCATTCATAAAATGGCTATTAAAAATTCCATCAGAATGTGTTCATTTACTTATTTATTTATTTGGGAGGGGATTACATGTAAACGAGTAAACATATGCTTGCGCCTTGCAGTTATGCTGTATCTGATGAATACATTTATACATGTATGTATGCCAGTGCCTTAAAAAACGCCCATGCTTAAGAACTAAGATTAAGTCAATTAAGACGGTTAAAATTTAGCAAATGGACAAAATTGTAGTAATTATATCATTTTCCTAAACAGACAACCTTATGCGCAGTGATACTTTCAGAACATGATTAGGAATACATTTGTCAGTAATAACCAAAAATAATAAATTCAATTTCAATGAGCATGTTGAAAGCAATTAATAGAATACATTTGTCTTCCTACAATTCCTTACAAGAAATAAATATTATGTTTAAAACAATTTTTCGTATAATATAAAGAGATTGAATGATTAGTTTAGAAGATCGTAACGGTTCTTTCCTGAAGTCGTATATTTTGAACAATATTTTAAAATTGCATCACTGACCCCAACTTTTTCTTTCACTACTGGGTATTTTGAACTAACCAATACTTTTGAGTAATCTAATTGCCATTTTTCGTACAAAGTTTGATATAAGAAAACATTTTATAGCCTATATTTAGATTTTTAATACCCCAAATATGTTATATATGCTAGTGGAAAAAGGTCACACATTAATTTAAGCGCATTCATTTGCAATACTTGTTCAATGAGGTATATTATTCAATCAATTTTACGTAAACTAATATTATGAATATATCCTGAGTTACATCGCATAGAATATGAAAATGTTAAAGTGATAAAGAAAAGAGTTAAAATTTAAGTGCCTAAAAGTCAACTTTATTGTACCGTAGCTAAGAAAGATGCACTCAGACCTACTGTTTATCTCTGCTATTTTGAGTCATTCTCTATGAGGACTTATCCAATTGCAAAATATGCTTCTAAAAATCCTTGATTTAAAAAGAAATCACTAATTACATACCTTTAATAGCTTCCAAAATTTAATATTTTTTTAAAAGTTACTTGTAAACAGTAAGCATTGTACGTAATTAAATGAAAATTACATGTAAACTAGCTGCAGAACTAAAGCTCTCTGCAAAGATAAAATTCGGACATATACATGTAAAGCAGAGAGCTAGAGATCCAAGCGTTGTAGAATCCCTCGATTTAGGCCTCCGGTTTTTTGTCGCTCATTTCAGATATTATCTCTGTATTTTACGCTTTCCATCGAGTTTAGAATCGTATCTGATACTTAATCATATATTTTACGTCAATTAAAGATACTTTATTCACTCTCATCGGTCCGGAACAGTCATTTATGGTCATTGAATTTTGATGTAAAATATTTCCATTTCGACATCCCTCCTCACAAACAGTGTTTTGAAACCATTAGAAGGTAAATAAAATATTAGAAATAAAATAAGACTTAAATGTATAGTAATCATCGGATACCATGTTTAAAGCTTGGGAAAGCATGAAAAACAAGAATAAATACCCAAAGTTAGCGACAAAAGATAGCGAATATGTACACGCGTAAATATCTCCATTTCAATTTTTCTCTCTGTGATAACTAAGTGAAAGTTAGCGGAGTTGATTTCTTGATAATCCTACCGGGATGTTAATAAGGCAGGTCGATAGGTCAGGAGCGAAGGAGGCCTAATATGCATGCAAATCTCGTGCTCATCTGTCTTTGACGCTAAGGAGGCCAAATATGCCTGTGAATCTCGTGCGACTGCCTTGTTTGAAGTCGGTGAGTAAGGATATTGAAATTTGCATGGGAGTCCTCGATGTCAACATTTTCAAAGTCTAAAGCTACGATGTCTACATTTTCAAAGTCTAAAGCTAGGATGTCTATATTTTCAAACTCTAAATCGCGATTTCATTTCACAATGAAATGGAAACATAAGGAATCACTGTCAAGCTAGTATAGTATGCAAGGGACATCAATGAGAGTGGGAAGCATGGGATAATTTATGCATAACAAGCTGCTAATTATCCCATGTTTCCTACTATCGATCATGCCCTGGCATACTATACTAAATAGACAGTGATTCCTTATTAAATTAATCCTAAAATTAAACCAAGTTCTCCTGATATGCTTCCATTATTCATGCCATGACATACAGGTATATAAAAAAGTCAAAATATTCAATATGGGGATTAAAAAAAGGTTCTTATTTAGATGTGTTGAGCATGTTTTTTTTTTTCAAATAAAAAGAGTTTCTGTTATTTTCATAAATTTTCTTTATTTACGAAATTATTTATATACAGTGAATCATTTGGGAATCCCGGGAATAACTGATTACTTTCTGAACAGTTTTCATGTCTTTTATTGTCCGTATTCTTTTGGGCGTGACTTACAATATTTAGGTAAGCTGATGATTTTTTTATTTACCTTTTTGAAAGTATCACACTGCGCTTATCAGCTTTAAACTGATTTACCAGATAACAGGTATAAGGATAACTTAACGAAGTATGTTATCAGTGATTTCTTGTTAAAAAAAATAATTCACAGCAGTGCATGTGCATTTAAAGGGCGGTAATACATAATGTTAAAACCGAAACCAAAACCAAAATTACAGGTATTTCCAAAACAAGATTATAAATGTTAAATGTCCAAGAGCATACAGGTGAGTTTTTTTAATCAATTATTTCTTGTCAATGTTTGATTTATAGAATTAGAATTCATTATCATTCTACATGTACGTAGATCATATTGCATGTAGTTATCAACAGAAAAAATTCATTTTGTGTGTTTCATATTAAGCTTTCTATGTTTAGCTACATTAAATGAACAGTGTCAAATATTATTGCCGTCTACTTTTAATATTTCATGCATAACTCTATTTGAAAAAAATTTTTAAAATAATTTCCCAATTATGATGCTGTTTACAAGCAATATTATTAATTTGTAGAGGTCATAATCTTGAATCGTTGACTTGTAATGAAATAATGTGCCTAAATTTCATCACAGCGATTCAAGATTATGTCATCCACAAATAATCTTTTCTATACGGTAAAGTTTATAATGATATTGATTTTAAAAAAAATCGATATCACTCTAACAGAACGAATACATTATAAAGTGCCTTTTTTGTTCTCCATAATGAATCTGCAAATTTTTTTTGTTTATTGCACATTAGTTTCCCTTTGACCTATTGAGATATTTTTGGATGTCAAAGAATATTAAAGTAGAAGACCATGACCGGTCTCTCAATTCCAAACTTTCTACTTTTCACAGTACTTATTCTTCAGGTAAGTACATGTATGTGTTTCAGAAGAATTTGTATGTGACTTAAGACTTAAATAATCGTATTATTAACAATGCTACCTTAAAACTAGTAAATGTTCAATTATCAATTGAATTTCATGTTCACGTAATTTAAGATAAAATCATCACAAGGAAGTAGCTGCTTATCAAGTTTACCAACATTAGCTTATGTTCAAAGATGTCCAAAGACGCAAGATGAATGGACTGCAGCATCTTCCCGAAAACAATGCAATATGTTATCAGAAAAGCATTCGTGTGCTTCATTTGTGTACCATTGTCTTTTAAATCAGTGGAGAAATGCAACAGTGGAAGTATGTGCACCAATGTGGTATTTGTCAGGTAAATTATATTCATTATAATGATTTTCTTATAAGATTAAATTAATTAAATCACATGTATTTATCATATAAGTTAAATTTAAATTTTTGTCTTTCAAAAACGCACAATGCATCTTTTTTTTTAGGATTTTGTGCCATTTACAACATACAAGAAGCCAGGGTTATTGATGATTTCAATTTAGACTGCACAAATTTCACATTAAAAGACAGTTGCCCTACAAGATATATATCAACGCAAGCTTTTAAATGTACGATTTTGTTTGTGCATGTTGCTACTCATCATGGTCGTAGTCTTAAATTGTTTTACTAACATTACTTCTAGGCATGTGAGTAGATTTAAACATATAAATGTCTTTATTTCAACAGATCCAGCTTGTTACGAAAAGAAGGAAATCATATCCTCAATAAATAACACACAAACAAGGTCACAAAATCAATCGAGTCCGTAAGTAGATTAATTTTTTATTATTTTAACATTGATTCAAATTTAAGAGATAACGGAATATTCCGTTCATATTCTTTGTATTTTCATAGAATTGGCGATGGGGAAGGTTCTTGTCAAGGAATGGTACCTTTTATTGCTCTTTTTGTTGTGGCCTTATCTGTAGCAGTTTTTCTATTAATTCTCTTAATCCTCTCTCGAAAAGGAATTTTATGGAAAAATGGTATGTATTCTTTAATAGTTTGTTATAAATAGTTTGAAAGAAGTATGTATCATATGTTTATTTATGTTTGAGGAAATGCATATTTAGTTGAAAAAGTTAGAGTCAATAAAATGTGTAACAATGCCCAATTTAAGTGGATTTCTACAGTATTTGATTTTCAGAGATTAAGATAAAAGAGTGTCATACCAAATCGTTTCTAAAAAATACCTTACTTTCATTTTTTTTTCATATGTATGATCTGACAAAAGTTGTAAAACGCTCGCATTTAATTTATTAGAACCAAATATGCTTTTATAGATCATAATCACTCAATCCTCATTCGTTTAACACAATTTCACCTCAGGGGGATATATCGTAATTAAATACTATTAAATCAGGTCACTGGCATTTGCCATTTTGTTACCCAATATATCCACCCGCCTGATTTTCCCATTCTTTTAACGACGTTATAAAGTGACTTTCGGTTAACATCCAATTTTCATATAGCCTTCATGTAGGATCATGGATCACTTAAATACATAACTTAAAACAAACCCCTCAAAATGAACTTCGCAATGCAGCGTTTTTTAATACATTTTAAGCTCTGAGGAGCAATAACAGTACTGCGCTAAAGGAATATGTCTAGTAGACTTATTAAAGAGGATTAATCTTAATTGGTAATATATGTACTTTTTACGTCGTCGATATAAATAAATGTGGAGGTAAAGGCCACACACGTGTTTTGAAGAATTGATTTGAAAATGTCTGCTACAGAAGAATACAAGAAAGGTGTATACATGATGGCACACGATTCGTACTCATAGGAAATCCAAAAGATTTTTGGAAGTTCTGATTTAACAAATATTAAAGATATTGTAACTAAAAACCTTGCATCCTTTTATACGAACTTGCCTGTACAATGAGAATGCTCTTGAACAAAATAAAATGCAAATGACCACTAACCGTTTTGATATTATTGATTACTTTTGACTTTCATTTTGTTATTTCAATTTAAAAAAAAAAAAAAATCTTTATTATAAGTCTTTTTGATTAGTTTTAATTTTCTAATTTTGCACCACTTCTAGAATATATCATTGGACAGTTTTCCGTAAGTTTCTCCCATTGTAACAATAATATTTGAGTGAGTAGTAAAAAAGCTTGGTAGAATATTACTCGAATCGGTTATGTACATTTGTTTGTAGGGATTTTAATGAATGTAAGGAATCAATAAAAGTATCGTAATTCAAATTCATTTTCATTGTTGGGAATATTCCAATTATTCTCAAACAGACACTCGACCTTCGTTCGAAAGGGACCAATGGGTGCAAGTTGGTTTTCAACCTGCTGAACTAAATCCTAATTCCTTTAACATACACAATTATATAAGCCCTGCAACAAGACTATGCTGTTACCGGTTTCGTTAGCTTGGACCAGTACCTACAGATCATTGAACTAAATAATCCCCTTTTCATTTCTGTTAATGTCACCGTTTTCCTGTTTGGTTCACCGCGTGAAGGAATCTTCCACATAATTCATAATATTCATAAAATTTTGACACTTGTTGAAAGAATGGTGTGCCCAAAATTTGGCCCAATGAGAACAGAGATTTTGGGTCCTCGTGAAATAGGTGATTGTTTGTTTAAATTTTTGATAGAATGTTATACCTTGTACTGTGCTACCATATTATACTGTTTTAAAGAGTACTTGAAATCATTTTTGCATAAACCTTCCTTCCGCCATAGACCCTGTTTATATATTTCGGGATAGGAAGGACATTCCTTCTCAATGGATTTGACGGTTCATTATATATGTTTTTTTACACTCTTAAACAGGGTTGAGTACTGGAAAAGAAAGTGATGATCCAGAAAATGAAAAACTTCTCAAAGAAGATGAAGGAAAAGGTCAGGGCATTTTTTACGTTGTGATTTCAATTTATTTAGTTTAAATTTTGATACAGGTCTCACGAGATTCAAATTGCAAGAAATAATTAATGAATCTTGACAGTGTTGAACTTTAAATTAAAAATTATATTGATAAGTACATGAAATATTGTTTTGTTGATGAGATGAGTAAGACATTATTGACATTATTGTAGACAATAATGCACCATTGCAAAATTAAAACACCAAGTTCACTCTGTTATATTATTATCTGCAGTTCCTTTGGTTTAAGAGATATAATTCTTTAGTCATTGGCCACTTCTCCAAAAAGAAACATTTTCTCATAATTGTCAAGTATTCATCACCTAATCCAATGCAAAACTGGTCTAAGCTAGTATAGGGATAAATGGTCAATCTGAAAATAAATAAATAAAAAAAACATTAAAAACAGTCCATAAATACATCTACATTAACAGATTGAAGAATAGTCCGGTAAACTTTATGTCATGCAATAAATACCTCTTTTATATCGAAATTAATCCTGAAGTTGCTATTTCCAATCGGGGATCTAAACTGTAAAACGAGAATATTTGGCGCACTACTAATTTTAGCGCCTGTGGCGCAAGAGCCCCTGAGCGCTAAAATTTATTGTGCGCTAAAGGATTTCTGAATATCATATTTTGTGTGTGTTCAAAGCTTTTACATAACATGCATAAGTATATACATGTAAACCGGAACGCACGATTACGTAATGTCGAAGGGTCATTGGATTTTACATACACACCAGCACTGCACAAGTTTGGAAGACAGAAAGTTCTGCCAAATTATAATTAAATTAACCTATTGTTATCCAAGTAGTTGGTACCCGATTATTATCATTAGCACCTTCAAAGTTTGGCTTCTCGGCGTGTCAATCATCTATCGCCTCGAGGTAAATAATGCAATCAAGCATGTTCCCCGAATGGCTACTCGGAAAAAAACAACAAGTAACTATCACACTCAATTAAGGGGCCCTCTAAGGGGTACAGATAGACTTACCTATGTTTATCTGGAAAATATTTTATTAATCAGATGTATTTATTCAATTTTATTTTAATTAAGAGGTTTTTTTTTTTTATTTTTTGAGTTTTTTTTTTCATTTTCCAAAATATACTGAATAAAAAATAGATAAAATTAAATTTAAATTAAATTAAATTAAATTTATTGTACCTTTATTTTTTTTTTTCAAACTACTCTAGAGTATTGATTGAGGATTTATAAAGAACAAGGTATAGTTTCTATACAGATCTTCCCCGGTTATTTTAAAAAATGAAATTGATGTAAAAGATAAAAACTAATGCTTTCTGAATCATTGAAATTCCATGCAGACAAATCATATAAAAAATAAATCATTCTTCTCCCATGTATTTTTAAATGGTAATTGTGCATCATTAACTCATTAACTTAATTTTCCCGTATTTTCTTCAAAAGTTGCAGAAGACACAAATTCTCAATTGATTTTTTTTTTTTAGAAAATATTGTCCAGAGGCATCGCCCACAAAGATTTATAGATTTATAATTTTTTTGTTGTTTTTTGCACAACATATCTAGAATCGTAAAAATGCCAGAAAAACGTCAGATTTTTCGGACTAGTGCCATGGAGAAGTGAGCAATTTCTGCTGATTGGTCACACTGTATTTTCCTTTTCAGGATTGGGAAAATGATATTCCGTAGCATGTTAAGTGTATGCATGATGGTTTAACAATTGGTATGAAAAAAATGTCTGTCAGCATTTGACTTGTATGTACTGAAATGGTCATTGTGTCGACCCAAAAAAGTTCGAAATAAATATGCTCAGACGTATGAAATTAACTAGAGAGTCCTAAACTCCATATGCGGGTGATAAGGGTGTAGTGTTATATAAGTAATAGATATTAACGAATGAAATGATGCATTGATAAGGTTTATCAAAAAATGTTGTTTTTAGGTAACAATTATGGTCTTCTAGAAATAAAAAAAATTAAATATGAAACAAATGTATCAGACGCTGTAGTATCCTTCATTTCAACCTTAAAGAAATGTGTCTAGTCGACTTATGAAAGGGGATTAATCTTAATTGGTAATGCATGTACTTTTTACGCCGTCGATATAAATGAAAGTGGAGGTAATGGCCACACACATGTTTTGAAGAATTGATTTGAAAATTTCTGCTACAGAAGAATACAAGAAAGGTCGATTAATGATGGCACACGATTCGTACTCATGGGGATTCCAAAAGATTTCAGGAAGTTCTTATTTAACAAAAAACAAACATATTTTTACCAGAAACCCTAGCATCTTTGAAGACGAACTTGTGTGTACAATGAGAATGCTTTCTAACAAAATTTGCAAATGACCACTAACCGTTTTGATATTACTGATTTGACTTTCATTTTGTTATTTCAAATTTAAAAAAAATCCTTATTATAAGTCTTTTTGATTGGTTTTAATTTTCTTATTTTGCACCACTTCTAGAATATATCATTGTACATTTTTCCGTAAGTTTCTCCCCTTGTAACAATAATATTTGAGTGAGTAGTAAAAAGGCTTGGTAGAATATTACTCGAATCGGATATGTAAATTTGTTTGTAGGGATTTTAATGAAGGTTTGGAATCCAATAAAAGTATAGCAATTCAAATTCACTTTCATTGTTGTGTAGAATTTGTGTGTTTTTATGTGTTTTGAAATGACCCCTAATTATTTCTAATGAACATATTATTGCAAATAATGAATATTTATCACATTTTATGTGAATTGTTTTATATCTCAACTTATTATTTTTTTTACCTAAGTGTAATTTAAAGTATAACTGAATTGTCAGCTTTGATATGTATTAATTGTTACCGTTTTAAAAGTTTAACAGAGGAAAGTCGGATTGACACCTGTTGTGAGACATAGACATTTTACGAATTTGAAGCAATATTTAAAGGATAGAGTCAAATTACTTATGTAATAATGTCTTCTAAAGAATGATTTCGATGTATATTATCAATTATTTCACTTACTTACGGTAAAATTGCTGTATTCTCCTCTGTACAGTCTGAATTACATTTGTGTTCTATTTTTGTGTATTTTGGTCTTGGTTAACCTTTGACTTCCGGGTCAATTCCTATATTTACACTTTTAACCTCATTGATTAAAAGTTTAACAGAGGAAAGTCGGATTGACACCTGTTGTGAGACATAGACATTTTACGAATTTGAAGCAATATTTAAAGGATAGAGTCAAATTACTTATGTAATAATGTCTTCTAAAGAATGATTTCGATGTATATTATCAATTATTTCACTTACTTACGGTAAAATTGCTGTATTTTCCTCTGTACAGTGAATTACATTTGTGTTCTATTTTTGTGTATTTTGGTCTTTTTTAATCTTTGACTTCCGGGTCAATTCCTTTATTTACACTTTTAACCTCATTGATATTCATTGGATGTCAATTTCAAAGAATACCTACTTATATTGTGAAACGGGTATGTAATTATTGTTTATGTATGAAATATTATGAAAAGAGGTATTAATTGTATAATTATTTGCAGTAATGATTATGTTTTTATCTGGGAACTATTTTTCGTATACATTTTTCCGTATTTTCCGTTTGGATCTATACGAATTCGTATAGATCTATACGAATTCGTATGGAAAAGGAGAGTGATTTGTCTTACGGAATATAAATACGAGAATTTCTGTAAATTCCAGTTACATGTAGTCTGCTTCTTTGGAATTTTCGAAACGTAGGGCATATTTTGGCTGTCTTTTAAATTTAAACGTTTGAGGTAAAACTCTTTAAGTTTTAATTGATTATTATAACTTGAAATTAATTAACGAATTCATTTATTGATCTTTGACAATTTGCTAGTTATTTTACACTGAAATTTTGGTTTCAGTCACATATCTTGATTATTTCAGGATCCGACTTTACCAATTTTTCTTTTAAATAATTTATAGAGAAATTACTTAATTAATAATTAATTCTTCAGGGAATCACATATCTTGATTATTTCAAGATCGGATTTTTTGAGTGAATATTTCTGAAACCTTGTTTGACAAATCACCTTTGCCGTACTGACAATTTATAAAAATAATAACTTAATAGTAGTAAAGTCGCATATCTGGATTATTTCTGGATCTGACTTATTTCTTGGTTTATTATTGGGGTTGTATTAAAACCGCTTGGAAATTGTAAAATTTGGATAAATTATTCTGTTCAATGTAGGTATTTTCTTATAAACCCTCTTGTTGAGACTTACGGTTATTATTCATAGTAAAATTTTGTATTTGGTTTTGCAGACTCAATAAATTTATAAAACTTAAATTTAGAGTTTAGTGTTATTGACTCAGTGATTAAAAAGGGAGTTTACTCCTGTCTTCTAGAACCACTATAGCAATACTTAAATGAGATAGTCGTTGGACGCTTTCTCGCTACAATTTTTGGTGTCAGAAGTGGGATCCACAAATTTAAGGAGTGGATCCAGAGATACGAACTCATCTTTAGAATTGGTTCTTTAATATTTAACCACTGAGTCATGTATACCAGACGTCAAGCAGCTCTTCATGGAGAGGAGAATAGAAATATGACGGAGGATGAAATAAATAAATCAAAGACACAGGAAATTACCAAAGTGGCACCAAAGCCAATAACCCATGAGATACATTACCTCAATGAAACAAGTGATTGGGAGAACTTGACAGAATCGGAAGATGACAAAGTAGTCAATGAGTACATATGCCCCCCACATGAGAGGGCACTTTCCCCAAAGATTATAGTACAGACTCCACACAAAGTTGCAAGCTTAGACTTGAGTCCAACTTATACTGGTACAAACAGTAATCACACAACTTGTACTACGACTGGTCCAGGTAATGTCCCATATAACAGTCAAATGACTTCTTTGGCTGAGGGAGATCACTCAAGTCAAAAGGGTGAGTTAGGAAATACAAATGAGAATATAATTCACAGTCTAAGTCAAGTTATCCATTGAGCTTTCAACAGAATGACAGAAGATCTAGGTAAGGTTGTGAGTAACACGATCCAAGTCAGTCAAGTCAGTCAGGAAAAAGATACCAACAGAGATGATCAGGGACTCAGAGGTAGGAGTAAAATCCGAAGGAAACCTACATCAGTTTGCAGGGTTAACAGAAAGACATCAAGGATGAGGTTACCGTTAGCTACTGGTTATACTGCCACTGAGCTTGATGAAGACTCGGATACTGACGACGAAAGAACAGCACGGTCAAGTGGATCCATGTCAACCTCAAAGATATTTGGTAACAGAAATTCAAGTCATTCAGTAAAACTTCCAGCCTTTAAAGGAGAGTCTGATGAGAAGTGGAAAGCTTACATAAACAGGTTCGAAGCAGTAGCTCAACACAATGGTTGGACAGACAGAGAAAAAATAGGTCAATTGTTGCCAAGGTTACAAGGTCATGCAGGTGAGTTTGTGTTTGAGGAGCTTGGACCAACCATTTTGTCCAATTACAAGAAACTCCTCAAGGAATTAGAAAGTCGTTTTGGTATTATTGAGACCAACAAGACCTATCAGACTAAATTTAGACGCAGAGACCAGAAAAATGGAGAATCTGTGCAGGATTATGCAGTAGAACTTAAGAGTCTATACAATAAGGCCTATCCAGATAGGGGTAACAAAACAAAACAAGAGGACTTAGTTTCCAGATTTTTACTTGGTTTATCAAGTGAGAAAGCTCGTTTACACGTAGAATTGAACCGGTATCCTTTTACTATTGAAGAGGCTACTGAGTTCGTCATTGAGTATGAGGAAGCTACTAGATACCCTAGAGCAGATGACGAGCGAAAGTATGCCCCCCGCAAAGGACCTGTAAGACAAGTGTTGAGTAGTAAAGATCAGTTGTCACAAGGAGAAACTTCTTACAAGGATAGCAAAAACCATACGAAAAACTGGAATAAAAGAGGACAACACACAGAATCCAAAGGGAAGAGCCCCTCTAGTAAATTAGATAAACAAGGCCAAAAGGGATCTGAGTCAGATTTTATAAGAAAAAATGAGCTGAAACAGGTCATCCAAGAAGTTTTAACTGCAGTTCAGCCCAACAGTGGAAGTCAAGTGCAACGGCCCAGGAAACCTTTAATTTGCTTTAGATGCGGTGAGCAAGGGCACTTTGCCAGAAACTGCTCCAGTGAGAAAAAGCAAGAAGTGATGGATGATAATGCACCATTAAATCCTGGTGCAAATGTCTTCAAGCCTTCGTTAAAGTAAAACGGGTCAGCTCTGTTGGCCGAGAGATGACCCAGTTGAATTTTGAAAATGGCCCAACTCTTGATTGTTGTATTAATATTGACAACAATTATCCTATTTTTAGTCAAAAGAAAACAGAGGACAACCCTGGTGCTGAAGGAAAAGGTTCTACAAATATCATGACGGTGGATAGGTGTAACTCAAACTTGGACAAACTTCATACTGCTGAACAGCAGCTGAATTTAGTGCTCGGAGTGGAGCCGGATGGGGTGGTACCGGATTTTGAGAGTCATGGATTCAGTCATGAAGACTGGGGGGTGGTTCCCGGAATTGCGAGTCTTGGGCACAGTCAGGTAGACTGTGGGGTGGTACCTGGGATAGCAAGTCATGGATTCAGTCAGGAAGACTGGGGGTGGATCCAATTTCTGAATCCCTTGATGGTAGTCAGGTAGACTGCCGGGATAGTACATGTGACCTGGGAGACAGTCAGGTAGACTGCCCAGTGTCATATGTAAATGCAGGTCAGGTAAACTGCAATTTATTTTCATTTGATAATCCAAGTCCGAGTCATGATTTTGTTGCAGATGAAATCCACAGGTGTGGTCAAGAAGATTCCTGTAGACCAGTACAAGATGAATGTACTAATTCTGAAGATCTTCAGCACCATGGTTCCTCTCTTGAATACATCCTCAGGCAGATAAATGGGAGTCCTGGCATATATATAAGTGGTTCCGTACAGGGTGTAGAAATAGAATGGACCACTGACACAGGAGCCACAAGGTCATCATATCTGAAAGGATTTTTGAGAGAATCCCTAGAGAATCAAGACCACAACTAAAACAGTCAAATTCATTAACTAGTGTTAATGGGGAACCCTTGAATGAGTTGGGTAAAGCCATTTTTGAAGTTCAACTGGGCCACGTAAAATTCACAGAGGAAATTATTGTGGCTGAAATTCAAGATGAAGCTTTTTAGAATTAGATAATTTATTAAAAGAAGAAAATGGACCTGTTAAAATAGAATTACATGACAATTTCATTACTTTCAGAGGAAATAAAATCAAGGTCAGGCAACTGACAGAGAAAACTAGAAGGGTCTTAGCTGCAGAGAATTTTACAATTCCTGCATACAGTGAGCAATTAATTGATGTTTTTGTTGACAGGTTTGAAAGTGACGAGAATTTACCTTACTATGTATTTTGTATTGAACCTTCAGAAGATTTCAATAATAGATTTTCTTTTCTGATGGCGTCATGTTTGACAGACTTAGAAAACAAAGTTTGCGCAAAGATAAGGGTAATGAATCCCTTCAAGACAGACGTTACTATCAAACAAAATTTTAGGGGAAGCTGAACTTGTAGATCCTCAAAATGTAGAAGTGATATTGTCTTCAGAAAGCCTCTCTGAACAAAGTCATCAGCCAACTAGAAGGATACAGTTGACTGAAAACTCCCAAAAGGGGAATAACTCTTCTCAAATTAGCAATAATAAGGGGGGTGGAAATTCCAATGTACCTGTTTATCTTACAGAATTATATATTAGAGCTACCCAAGACAGGACCCTTGATGAAAGGAAGAAAATATCGGATCTTCTTTGTAGATTTCAATCTACTTTTTCAAGGAATGATACAGACTTAGGAATCACCAATTTAGTACAACACGAGATTGACACAGGGGATGCTAGACCTATTAAACAACCTCCTCGCCGTGTGCCACTGGCCTTTGCAGAGGCAGAGCGGAAAATCGTGCAGCAAATCGAGGCGCAGGGTATAATTAGAAAATCCAGCTCACCTTGGGCGAGTCCCATTGTCTTAGTTAGGAAAAAGAATGGTAAAACTAGATGCTGTATTGACTACAGAAGACTCAACATTGTTACTTGACAAGATGCGTTTCCTCTCCCTAGGGTTCAGGACTGTTTAGATACAGTCAGGGGATCTGTTTATTTTTCAACCTTTGATTTAACATCAGGCTACCATCAAGTCCCTGTGAAGGATAGATACATCCCTAAAACTGCATTTATCACGAAATATGGACTCTATGAATTTACAACAATGCCAATGGGTCTAAGCAGAGCATGTGCTACCTTTCAAAGACTCATGGAGCTCATATTACAAGGTCTTAATTGGCAAACTTGCATTATTTATCTTGACGATATTGTAGTATTTGGTTCTTCTTTTCAGGAACATCTACAAAGAGTAGAAGAAGTATTATCAAGAATACGGAACTCGGGAATGAAGCTGAAACCTGAGAAATGCAATCTTTTCCAGACTCAAGTAACCTTTCTAGGACACGTTGTCTCATCTGAGGGAATACTCCCAAATCCAGAAAATATTTCTAAGATTTTACAATGGCCTCGACCTACTACTGTCACCGAAGTTAGACAATTACTTGGGATGGGGAGTTATTATCGGAAATTTATAAAGGACTTTGCTCAGTTGGTGAGACCTTTGGTCGAGTTAACTAATAAGGGGAGACAATTCATATGGACAGACGAATGTGAAGGTGTCTTTCTCAAACTTAAAGATTGTTTCTCTACACCAGATATACTTGCTTATCCATTAGACGAAGGAGAATACATTTTGGATACAGACGCTAGTGATGTGGCAATTGGAGGTGTCCTGTCACAAATTCAAAATGGAACTGAGAGGGTCATAGCATATGGGAGTCGGTCTTTAAACAAATCAGAAAAAAATTATTGTATTACGGACAAAGAATTACTTGCTCTAAGATATTTTGTAGAGTATTTCAGGCAATATTTGCTAGGACGTAGATTTACAGTACGAACGGACCATCAGGCACTTGTCTGGTTATTCAAACTCATGGAACCTAAAGGACGTATTGCCCGCTGGTTAGAAATTCTATCTTACTTTAATTTTTCAGTTCAATATCGCCCAGGTCACAAGCATGGGAATGCGGATGCTATGAGCAGATGTGAGAACCCTGCAGATTGTACTTGTCCTGAAACTGATAGTTTGGAGTATTTAAAATGTGGCCCCTGTAGTAAATGTGTAAAGAGAGCTTCAGAAATGCAGAGTTCTTTCTTGCAGGTTCCTTTTGAAATGGCCCCCAAGGATACTGTCCAAGCAACCTCTCTACAATCCACGACAGAAATAACTAGAGCTGTAAAAACTAGGAATGAAAGAAATAAAACTACTGTAGGATATTCTCCTATGTGGGAGAAATACACTAAAGAACAGATAAAGAAGGCACAGTTAGATGACCCTGATATTGGTCAGGTGTATGTATGGGTCGAAAACAAAAGACGACCAGAAGTATCCGTGATAGGCAAGGAGTCTAGAGCCATTCGTTATTACTGGCATATATTTGATTCATTAAAAATTCAACAGGGTCTTCTAGTAAAAGAATTTCACAGGAAAGACAACTCTGGGTTTCATTTACAGTTGGTGACTCCAAAAACCTTTAGGAAGGAGGCAATGACCTTGGCCCATGATAACATCTTGAGTGGACATTTAGGTAGAAAGAAAACTCAAGAGAGAGTCTCAAGAAACTTCTTTTGGTTTGAAATGAGGGAAGACATTAGTGCTCATGTATCCAGCTGCAAGATTTGTGAAAGCAACAGAAAACCATATCGCACTCCCAAAGCCAAGTTAGGTGATATGACAGTGAGCTCTCCTCTAGACAGACTATCTACGGACATTTTGGGACCTCTGCCAGAAACGCCTAGAGGGAATAAATATATTTTAACTGCAACGGACCACTTCACTAACTGGGTGGAAATATTTCCTATTCCAGATTTGACAGCTGCTACTACTGCACGAGTTTTACTTAATGAAGTTATTAGTCGCTATGGGTGTCCCGACACAATATTGTCAGACCAAGGTCGTAATTATGAGAGTCAAATTTTCCATGAGTTATGTGAGCTTCTTGAAATAAAGAAAACTAGAACGACACCTTGGCATCCCCAATGTAATGGGAAGACTGAACGATTCAATAGGACATTAATTAAAATGATAAAAAGTTTCATTAAGGATGATAAAACAGAATGGGATCTTTATTTGGGATGTTTGGGATCTGCGTACAGATCAAGTATACATGAGTCTACTGGTTTTACCCCTAACCTTCTTATGTTAGGAAGAGAAGTCAGAATCCCCTCGGAAATCATATTTGGTTCAAAAACTTTGATCCAGGATGACCCTATTTCCAACTACGGCTTGTATGTAGAAAAACTCCGGGAAAAGTTGCAGCAATCTCACCAAATTGCCAGAAAACACTTGCAGAGCTCCCACTGTAGACAGAGAGATTTCTACAATGTAAAGTCTTGCATGAATAAATACAATAAAAGTGACAAAGTATGGTGCCTTAATGAAGGACAGAAAGATGGCAAATTAGGCAACTTGTATTGGGGTCCTTGCACGGTAGATCAGCGGCTGTCTGATCTCACCTATAGAATCAGAAACCCAAAGAATGAATCGTCTAAAGTAGTACACCATGATAAAATAAAACCTTATTTATAAATGAAGCAATGAAACTACTTGATATTTACCAGGATATAAAATTGAATAAGTGATGGTTCCCCTTCCAGTTGTAATACAAGTGTGTCATTTTGTAAGCCAGTCGTTGCATATGGTCAGGCTTAATTCCTGTATAGTCTCAAGGGACATTGTTCTTCTTATGAAAAAAAAAAAATAAATAAATAAGTAAATATGTGTATATGCAAAATAAAAAGGAAAGAAGGAATCTTGTATTCAAACTACTTCTCGTCTGGTTCCTGGAGTTGGATGTTGTCGGAGTGGTTTTATGACGTCGGTGAAGAATGAGGATTGTTCTTTTGTCGTATTATGTACTGTCGGCTTCTCTATAGATTTCTTCTCATTAGAATGTACTTGAAACATTTCGCCATCGGACAATTATATTAAATAAAAATATTATTAAACTATCGTCCTGTTGGAATTTTGTTTTAATCTTCTTTGGCCACTGTTGGTGAGGAGTTATTTAAATACTCTAAAGGGATCTGCAGAGAGGAGGAATATCAGATGAATGTTGACTGCTAGTTCCCATATTTAAATATTCAAGTCTCAACAAGATGGGAAATATTATTTTTTTTTAGTGGAATACTTAACATAACCATTCATTCGGGTTTCTGTAGGAAGGGAGTGTATTGAGTAAAAAAAATGATAACGTATGTATGTGTATACTTTATTAGTTTTATGATTACTTACAGTAAGACATGGCAGATTTGGAGCTCCATATTTTGAAGCGGGGCCGGGCATACGAATGTCTGATGTGTAGTGACAAGGGAACACCCTACACTGGAGAGCGCAGGCCGGTGGTGGCGCATATTTATAAGTACCATGTCCCTTTGGACCAAACTCCATTTTACTGTTCTCTATGCCATTTTATCGCAGAGGAAAAGGAAAAACTGGTGGCTCACGTGAAAAACTACTCCAAGCACAAGGAAGCATTAAAGTCGTTGAGGGAACGAGGCTTGCCTGAAGACAATTACCTCAGGGAGAACCCCAATGCAGTTTATTTAGTTGAAGGGAACCACTTTAACAGACTGAGTAGGGATGCCTCCAGGGACCACTGGAGGAGAACTTACAGGCCAGCCACCAGCTTCGCACCCCCTCCGCCATCAGCTATAGAGACACCCAGTGTACCAGCCATGGAGCCCGCCGTACCTGCAGCAGCAGAGGAGGCCAGGGCTGACCTGCCAACAATAACCTCAACCCTACACTTTGATGACCTTGTAGAGGAAGACTTCAATTTTTTGGACAGGTACTTGGGGATAAGTACGCCAGTCGCAGGAACAAGTACGTCAGTCGCAGCACCTGCTGTAGGAAGACCTGAAACGGCACTGGCTGATGTGAAGAGGAAGAGAGATGACAGGTCCAGCAACAGCAGCAGTAGTGACAGCAGTGATGAAGAAGAAGACGGAGAGAAAGAGATAGTGAAGACCAAGCAAATGAAGAGGGGAGAACATACAGAGAAAGAGACGGTGAAGATCAGGAAGTTGGAGAAGAAAGAACACACAGAGACAGAGACAGAGAAGCCATTAGAGGAGGAGAAGAACAGTAAGCCGGTCAGAGTTATTAATCAAGTATTGCCAGAGTTAGAGAAAATGAACCAGAACCTATTTTTGATTTATACAGCGGTTAACGCAATAAATGAGCAGATGAAGTCCCAGAACGAGTTATTACAACGATTCATTGAGAGGGGAGGTAGAGATACAAACTCCAGGAATAGGGAGGGAAGTCCGGAAAGAAGACGAGACAGATCACCAGTGAGAAGAAGTAGTCCGAGGAAACATTACAGGGGAGAATCGAGGTTTGGATTCAGGAGATAGTTCACAGAATCATTAAAAATCATTAATATTGTGTTAAAGTTGTATATATATTTAGTTAATGTTTTAATTCTTCATAGGGACATGAAGCTTTCCGCGAGAGGGGTAGTGAAGAATTTGTGTGTTTTTATGTGTTTTGAAATGACCCCTAATTATTTCTAATGAACATATTATTGCAAATAATGAATATGTATCACATTTCATGTGAATTGTTTTATATCTCAACTTATTATATTTTTTTTTACCTAAGTGTAATTTAAAGTATAACTGAATTGTCAGCTTTGATATGTATTAATTGTTACCGTTTTAAAAGTTTAACAGAGGAAAGTCGGATTGACACCTGTTGTGAGACATAGACATTTTACGAATTTGAAGCAATATTTAAAGGATAGAGTCAAATTACTTATGTAATAATGTCTTCTAAAGAATGATTTCGATGTATATTATCAATTATTTCACTTACTTACGGTAAAATTGCTGTATTTTCCTCTGTACAGTCTGAATTACATTTGTGTTCTATTTTTGTGTATTTTGGTCTTTTTTAATCTTTGACTTCCGGGTCAATTCCTTTATTTACACTTTTAACCTCATTGATATTCATTGGATGTCAATTTCAAAGAATACCTACTTATATTGTGAAACGGGTATGTAATTATTGTTTATGTATGAAATATTATGAAAAGAGGTATTAATTGTATAATTATTTGCAGTAATAATTATGTTTTTATCTGGGAACTATTTTTCGTATACATTTTTCCGTATTTTCCGTATGGATCTATACGAATTCGTATTATTTAAATCATTTAAATCATTTAAATTAACTGGATATTGGCTAATCCGAATTTTCTCTGTTTTCCTTAATTTTTTTTAGGATATTTTAGTTATTTTCATATGCTTCCTATATTAAACTTTTTCTTATTTTCACATATAATAAAGTAGTCTTATAAATATACAAAATGATACAAAAACAAAAAGTTTTGATCGTTTACTAAGAGAGAAAAAATACTTTTTATGGATTTTTGGGTCAAATCTGCACTTTGATAGGAAGCGTTTAAAAGTTGATAAAGTTATAGTTTGTTTGAAAAATCATATTTATTTGATATATTTTGAAAGTTTAGTCCCTCATAATTAATCTAACTTACATTTGAAAATTTCTCCAAGTCTTCGATTGTGTAAAAATTATAACTAAATTCATTGTTCTATTATAATTTTGAGAGGCAGAAAAGAAGATATTTTCATACGCCACCATTCCGCCAAAAATAAAGTCCCTGCTACTTTTCAAACACAGTTTACCACTTCTATTTAAAGTTGTACAATTGTGATGAGGAAAGAAAAATATGGTCTTTTAAATTCCTTACAGCTCAATATATAAGACATATAAGCAAATATACTTTGAATGTTTCATCTAGTCAGAAACCAGAGAAGAATCCTTCCTTAATTGAAATCATTTTTGCATAATCCTTTCTTCCGCCATAGACCCTGTTTATATATTTTGGGATAGGAAGGATATTCCTACTCAATGGATTTGACTGTTCATTATATATGTTTTTACACTCTTAAACAGGGATGAGTACTGGAAAAGAAAGTGATAATCCCGAAAATCAAAAACTTCTCAAAAAAGAAGAGGAAAAAGGTCAGGGCATTTTTAACGTTTTGTTTTTATTTATTTAGTTTAAATTCTAATACAGGTCTCACAAGATTCAAATTGCAAGAGATAATTAATAAATCTTGACAAAATTATATTGATAAGTACAAGAAATATTGTTTTGTTGATGAGATGGAAAGACATTATTGACATTATTGTAGACAATAATGCACCATTGCAACATTAAAACACCAAGTTTACTCTGTTATAATCATTCTTTGCAGTTCCTTTGGTTTAAGAGATATAATTCTTTAGTCATTTGCCACTTCTCCAATAAGATACATTTTCAAAGAATTGTCTTGAGTATTCATCACCTAATTCAATGCAAAACTGGTCTAAGCTAGTATAGGGATAAATGGTCAATCTGAAAATAAATTTAAAAAACCCATTGAAAACAGGCAATTAACACATCTACATAAACAGATTGAAGAATAGTCCGGTAAAAAGAACTTTATGTCATGCAATAAATGCCTCTTTTATATCCAAATTAATCCTGAAGTTGCTATTTCAAATCAGGGATCTATACTGTAAAACGAGAATATTTGGCGCGCTAAAATTTATTGTGCGCTAAAGGATTTCTAAATATCATATTTTGTGGGTGTTCAAAGCTTTTACATAACATGCCTAAGTACATGTTAATCGGAACGCACGATTACGTAATGTCGAAGGGTCATTGGATTTTACATACACTGTGACCAGCACTGCACACGTCTGGAAGACAGAAAGTTCTGCCAAATTATAATCAAATTAAACTATTGTTAAACTATTGTTTTCCCGGTAGTTGTTACCCGATTATTATCATTAGCACCTTCATAGTTTGGCTTCTCGGCGTGTCAATCATCTATCACCTCGAGGTAAATAATGCAATCAAGCATGGCGATTGAGCTTGCAGACAACACCTGTTGGGTCTTTGTTTAGGATTACTGTTTTATCTAAGTAATTTTCTGTCGATGCATGCATCGTTTTATGTAATTTAAATGAGTAAATACTCTATTTCTTTTAATTGAAAATAGAAATAAATTTTAACATTGTACCCCGTCCATGTGATAGCAACACGTGCAGTACCGTAGTAAAGGTAACGGATGTTTACTGATATACGGGAGTACTAATGTGTTTCCTTGCTTGACTAACCAAAAAGTCCAATACGGGTGTGGATAAAAAAAAATCATATTTATATTTTTTATTGACAAGTGCAAGCGCTAAAATTTATTTGCGCCAATGCTTTCCCACTTGCGTTTGCGCTAAAATACGTATGCGCCACTTTATATGTCCCTTCAACAATATCTTTGTTTTTCTCTGACCTTGTGCTGGTGGTTTGGAAATTGGCACAAATAGTTTAACACCATATATAAATACATACATGTAAGTTGTTCTTGGAAGCTTTTTACAGATCTTATATAATTTAACCCTAGACATGAATGTAAAGTGATTCCAAAGTGGTTAGATGTAAATGCTATACTAAAAAAACACTGTTGCAAGATGCCAAGTCTAAAAAATATATAAAGAAATCACAATCAGCAGAAATGAAAGACTAACAAATCACTTTAATTATTTTTACAAACAGTGTTTTGTTAGTGTTACATTAAATGCTATACTATCAAAATACTTAAACAAATTATATAAAAAAAAGTTTGTTGGTATTTCTGTTTATGTTTTATTAGTAGTTTGTGAATTAAAATATCTTTTTTTGTTTGGGTAACATTCACATTTGTTGTTTTTTTCCTGTTTATAATCCCGAGAAATGCTTTTACATGCAAAAACGCAGCATTTTTAAGGCTTGAAAAAGGAGGCGGGGCCTAATTTAAATTAAATTAACTCTTTGCCTATCACGCCGTCTGTGACGTAATAGTCGCATTACATTTGTTACTTTTTGATGACGTTATCCTTTTCCCCACAGCGCACTTGCGATAACTTGCTGAAAAGACGTGGTTTTGAAGATGAATATTACACGACGTGTTTAGCAATGGTTGTCGTGTATATATTAGTGCAACAATCTTTTAATTTTGAATTCAAGTATTGATGTGTTTTAATCCTGTTTATTTTGTTTGAATAATTCTTTCATGTGGAATGTTACAAACTTAATTTCTTATTATCTTAGCTTACAACTTATTTATTTCAAATTTCATATTTAAGTCTAAAACATCAATGAAAAAAATTGATTTTGTAGACAGGGTGTCAATCAATGCTCTTGCTTAAGAAGGACACTTGCCCCCCCCCTCCCCCTTTTCTTTTTTACATGCATATCAACTTTATCGAAACTTGCAGAATCTTCAATTATAAATGAAAATAGATATGTGGTCTTGCAAAGAATGATTCTCACTTGTGAAGATTTTTATAAAAGTTATTTTTACCGATTTTTTAGGACAAAAAAAAAGAATTTATAGCTTTCAGCATATTTAATTTTATTTATAAAGAGTTTTTACGCAAAAAAATATTGTTGGAATATATCGCTTAATTTTATATTGAACAAAAAAGAAGGGCATTGATTGTCTAAGGAAAACATTTCATTTTTTAAGTTAAAATTTAACTGATCACATCTTTTTAATATTTTGGCCGATATACGGATGAGATACTGCCGTTGGACTCGGCATTAAAACAGCGGTCGGTACTCGACATTTTTCCGGATGGTGCCCGAAGTATTCAGAGTGTGGAGCAAATCAAGGAGTACTCCTAAAAAGTTTTCTTTGGAAATGCATTAATTGTAGCTGTAGTTTTTGAGAAATTTATATAGTAAGTATTTCTACAATTTTTCCAAGGGTTGTCAAAGGAATACATTTTGCCCTCAATGTCAGATTGAACGCAATGAATTTCATGAACATGCAGCGTCGATATAGACGAAACCTGTCCACTTGTAGAAAAAGAAAAGTGTATCTAAAAAAAAATTGCAGAAAATAATGTCAGACTAAGAAACATGGTATACAATAGAAAATTAATCAATCACTCAGGATCTCTTAGGAGTTGGTGCGTAGTAGATATACAGATTTTTCAATATCTATACTTTTGTGATTGCTCTGTTATACCTAATATGATCATCATATAAGTAGAATATACAAGTTAACGGAATTAAAAAATAAATGATTGTGTCTGTAAAAGATATGCAATTCTGACCGAAATAAATGTTCATATAAATTACGATGGATGATGAACAGATTATTTCAATAATTTTATTTATTTCAGTAATGAAAAAATATATTAGTTAACTTTTATTTTCCGACATTTATGAAAGAGTATATTTAAGGTAATAAAACTAAGACTGAAGACTTTCCTAACTGAAAATCAAAATTGAACAATAAATCATTGACATCAAAATAATAAAGGTAAAAGCTTTGCTTCGATTTTAAAGAAAACCATAATAAATAATTCAAGTTTATTTGAGGTTTTTTTTATTTACCTATCGATTATTCATAAACTTGGTAGACATAAAACTCACCCCCCCCCCAAATCGGAAACACCAAAAAAAAATATCGGAATTGTTGAGCAGAATTCCTGAGCTAATATATGAAGTAAATAATTTCTAATCAGTCCCTCTATATAACAACAGGCGCAGATCCAGATTCTTTTTCCAGGGGGTTCCACCCAGTCATCAAATAAAAAAAAATTCCAATCCAAAAAACAAAAATCTTGACAAGCAGAAAAAAAACAAAAACAAAAAAAAACCTTAAATCGGGGTGGGGGTAGGGTGGGGTGGGGGTGACTTCTATTGCCTCAAATCTTTCACTTTTCATACTTATTTCACACATATTCATGTTCACCAGGGAGGTCAGCGTTTTCCAGGGGGGTCCAAGGTGCCTTTTCTTCTTGCTTTAGTAAATACATTTTTAAACGTTTACAGTGACGTCACACAAAAATAGTTACATTTTGTATACCTCATAATACTAGAAAATCAAATACTTTGCACTTTTAAACCGTATTAGCATAATAAACAAAAATAAAACTTCAAAATGCATTTAAAATAGTTGCTAATTATCTTCCAAACAACAATTTATAAACAAATCACTGATCACAGCAAACTTGTCGAAATGACGTCATTTTTGTAAAAGTATTTTATGTACTGTGAAAGGAAGATCAAGTATATTTTTTACAATTTAAAATGAATTTTATCATTAAACAGAATATTATTCACTGATTTTAGGCTATTAAATTAAATACCAATGTAAAACATTTGTTTAATGCGACTATTTAATGATTAGCGAGAGAATGTATGTAATTAATTTTACTGAGTTCATGTGTACAGGTTTGTCATGTTTAACATGGAGGTGGCTTATTAAATCAACTTTTCGCTAGGGCATACACTTAATAGATGTTAGCCGATTTTGAATATAAATAAAGGAAGGTTTCCTTAACTTGAAAATTGCTGCTGCTTTCTTTGAATCGAGAGTGTGACTTAATAAGGACATAAAATATTTGGTAAAGATCATACATATTTCGACGTGGGCATATTTACTTGAAGTTTTAAGTAATAAACTGCGAATTCTTTTTTAAGCAGCAGCACTTTCCAGAAATAAGAAGTATGCAGAAACAAATGGTAGCTTAAATTTTTAATTTTAACTAGGGTATGTCCTTGCGATATTGAAATTTCTTTATGACCTCCATTCAGTGCACATAATATGCATTTATCACGTGATTGTCCATTGATTGGAACAAACTTAGTTCAGTACATAGTGGGTTATACTACGATATTTTAGTAAAGTATTTAAGTTTTTTTAATAATAAAGCAGCTGATAAGAATTAATTCAGTGGTAAAAAAGTTCCTGATTTTTGCACGTCTATAATCCACTGATTTCTTTATAGTAGCTCTTAATAGTGCAGCGAATGAAATTTTTGCGAGCTCCTTGTCTCGTGTAATTACACGAAAAAAAAAAACGCCAATCGCGTGACGTAATCTATAACAATCTTAAATCTTAAATGAGGGCAATACCTTGTATTGTCGTACTACACTGTTTTAGAAAATAATTTAACTAATTTTTGCATACCCCTCTATTCTGCTATCAACCTTAGTCATGTGTATTTTGAAGAGGAAGGACATTTCTTCTCAATGGATTTGACGGTTAACTAATTACATATGCTTTTTACACTCTTAAACAGAGAATGGAAGTGGAAAAGAAAATAAAGATAACGAAAGTGCAAAACTTTTCAAGCCCGACGAGCAAAAAGGTCAGGATTTTTGTTTTTTATGTTTTGATTATTACATATATGGTTTTATAAAATAAGGTCAAATTTTAATACAGGTCTCACGAGATTCAAAATGCACAAGATGAAAACAAATCTCGCCAGTTTGATAAAATGTATTCATTAGACACTTTACATTAAAATTGAATACTTAAAGATATATTGATAAGCACAAGAAGCATTGTTTTGTTAATCAAATGAGTAAGACACTCAAATCGGTTCGAATACTGTAAATCACAAAATTTTTGCGACAGCTTATTTTGTCGAGATAGTTATTGACTATTTTATTGCAAAAGATAAATTTCACAATTTTTCTCTTTCCTGTGCATGATCTATTCGTAAGAAATACTTTTATATGCAAGAATTAAAATTAGCGAGATCCTAAAAAGCTCGTAAATACATGAAAATAAAGGTCTCGCGAATTAAAAGTGATTTAAAATGCATTGAAAATAGACCCAAGAATGCCGTCTTAGATTATAAGCGGCGATTTTTCAAATTAAATAGCACGCCAAATATATCAATCGTACAAAATTCTGAAAATTATTATATAAATATGACTTCATATAGCATTGTGGAACAGTCCCCACATATTTCTGCAAAATCGAATTCGTTCACTTTTTTGTTTAAAATTTTAAAGGTTCCTAAAACATTTCTAATATGAGCATGGATAAAATAAAAAGAAAGCCAACAGTATTCAATATAAAAAAAACAATAAAACAATACAAATTCTGGCAGAGAAACCTGGAAATTCAGAGGTTTGATTAGGTGCCATGGAGAAGTGAGCATCTTCTGCCGATCGGTCTCTCTGTATATCTTTTTCGTGCTCGGGAAAAGGAAAACAAAATTGTAGACTGTTCAATGATCATTTAATACATGATAGCTTGACATTAGTATGAAAATGTCTGTCAGCATTTGACTTAATGATTGGTTGTACATGTGTGTGCTGACAAGGTAAATGTATCGAACAAATAATTTGCGAAATGAAGACTTTTTGTTATTTTTGTTTGTAAAAAAACCTAGAAAACATAAGATATTTTGACTACATATCTTATGAACAGTTCCCACGTATTTCTGCAGAACCCGATTCGTCCAATGTTTGTAAGTGTGAACAATATATCGGTGCAAATGGCTATCATTAACGCTAATAAACCACAAATGAGAAAGTATACATGTATTAGTAATCCTTATTTGCTGATCGTATCAGTCTGAATTACAGTGTAATTGACATAATCCGTAAAATTATGTTTGAAAAGAATGACAATGCAATAAAATTTAAATATGATAAACATGTACATTCGTACATGTTATGTTACCTAATATTCCATACATAAATCAAATGATAAAATCAATAACTACTAAGTTTTTGCTATGAAAGTATTTACAAGTAATAATCACATTGTACATAGACGTGTATTTTTCACGCCTTGATCAATTCAACGTTTAATCAAATCACAGTTTGAAGTTTTTATCGTCACAAAAAATAAAACGGAAAAAAATCCCCCATCCTCAACTGAAAAAAAAAAAAACATGATTTCAATTCCCCCCTTGTTTTTTTTTTTTTTTTTGGGGGGGGGGGGGGGGGGGGGT
>PRKT01001061.1:127538-141455 GCA_003671525.1 Saccostrea glomerata | reverse complement strand
ACCAGAGATTTTTTTTTTACTTACCTGGAAAAATTGAAAAGATGACAAGCAATAAAAAAAAATTAAAAGTTGATACAATTTTTCAAAATGTTACTCCTCCTACAGTTTTGGTCCGATTTCAATGTAACTTGGCACACAAGTAGACTACACTAAGATACATTCTGTGCATTGGTTTTTGATTTCTATGAACGGTGTTGCCATGGTTACTAAAAATAGAAATTTCTGTGAAATTCTTTCAAAATGCTACTTCTCCTACAGTTTTGGTTTGATCTCAATATAGCTTAGCTTACAAGTAGACTGCACTAAGATACATAATTCTGTGCATCGATTTTTGATTTCGATGAACGGTGTTGCCATGGTTACTAAAAATAGAAATTTCTGTGAAATTCTTTTAAAATGCTACTCCTCCTACAGTTTTGGTTTGATTTCAATATAGCTTAGCACACAAGTAGACTACACTAAGATACATAATTCTGTGCATCGGTTTTTTAATCGATGAACGGTGTTGCCATGGTTACTAAAAATAGAAATTTCTGTGAAATTCTTTTAAGATGCTACTCCTTCTATAGTTTTGGACCGATTTCAATATGACTTGGCACACAAGTAAACTACACTAAGATACATAATTCTGTGCATCCTTTTTTGATTTCGATGAATGGTGTTGCCATGGTTACTAAAAATAGAAATTTCTGTGAAATTCTTTTAAAATGCTACTCCTCTTACAGTTTTGGTCCGATTTCAATATGACTTGGCACACAAGTAGACTTCACTAGGATACATAATTCTATGCATCTGTTTTTGATTTCGATTAACGGTGTTGCAATGGTTACTAAAAATAGAAATTTCTGTGAAATGCTTTCAATATGCTACTCCTCCTATAACTTGGAACACAAGTAGACTATACTAAAATACATAATTCTGTGCATCTGTTTTTATTTTTATGAGTGGCAAGGATCATTTTTCTATTTATTGCTGTTTTAAAGTTTCAAGTCCCAACTGCTTCTTTTCTCTTCCTTTGATTTAAGTATAAACCAGTAGAGCTACAGTCTCGACAGAGACTTCTGGTTTCCGTATATTTTCCTCATTTACTTGATATCACTATATTATTATATACTATACTAAAATACATAATTCTGTGCATCTGTTTTTATTTTTATGAGTGGTAAGGATCATTTTTCTATTTATTGCTGTTTTAAAGTTTCAAGTCCCAACTGCTTCTTTTCTCTTCCTTTGATTTAAGTATAAACCAGTAGAGCTACAGTCTCGACAGAGACTTCTGGTTTCCGTATATTTTCCTCATTTACTTGATATCACTATATTATGGTAAAAAGTTTGGAACCACCCTTTCAATGAACATTTTCTATAGTAAAGGTAATGTTGGGGAAAAAAAGGGGGGGGGGCAGTCCCCCCCTGCCCCCACCTCCTTGTTGCTACGTCCCTGTTTATTTATATTGTTATATTACTCCTATTATTATAACTTCTATTATTCATACAAATTATTTTGAAATACTGATTATGATAAATGCAAAAATTAGTTTTGTGAGGAAATACTGATATTGTGTCATGTAAGATCTACCATCACTTTTTTTTAGGTGTATACATGTAATATATTATACAATGTACTCACTCAACTGTAGCCTGGATTTTATCTTGTAACACCTGATGGTTGGTGTCTTCAGCAACTTTTTCAATGGCCAGTCCTGTCTCTGTTTGTCTATTCTGGATGGTCTTTGTACTCACAGCAGGGATATTTAAAGATGTAAACAGGTCATTTACTTGAGCTGGGCCAATACCAGTATGACTCATTCCTATTGAATTGTAAAAAAAAAATGTTGCCGTTCAAAAATTACGCGGACTTGTTGCACAGAAAAAAATATTTGACGACAAAATCGGGCAAACTTCTTAAAATGTTGTAAATTGGTATCAATTTTGAGTGATTTTTCAGGACACGGAGTCACGGAGCAGCAAAATCTTCGACGTCAAGGGCATGATAAAAAATTATTGACTTAACTTTCATTTTCTCAACATTTTAGCAAGAGTACCTGTACAGTTTGTGTTACCTTATTTACTTAACATCCAAACACCATTTCTTGTCAAGCTTAAAATCTATTAAACAAGTAAAGAATATTCTATTTTGTTTTAAAACCAAACACTGCAGGTACTTATGAGATATAGTGTGATATTGGTTACTCTGAATCACGTTCTTTACAGTCCGGATAAAGTTTTCGTCGATAATCTTCTTCCCGTCCTCCCGTATAGCCTTTTTACAGAGGTTTTACGGTCTAAAATTTGTGGACGAATGTCACGAATACCCTAGTTTTTTTTTATACCCTAGTTTACTACATATTTTATTATGGATATTTTGGATCTATGTTGGCGATATCTCGAGCATTACACATATTTTAACAAACGTTGGTGCGCTGTCAATTCAGGAGACGTCATTTTCAGTCGTTTTCATGGGATACGCATCAAAGTAAAATCACTATATTTTTGTTATTACTTCAAATATCACGTCAGAAATCTAAATACATAATAATAGAACAATTTAAAGATACATTTGAGAAAATTGTCGAAAAATATCGCGAATTATAGAAAATAAATGAGTTAAATTTCGGATTTCCTATGCTTTTGCTTCAGATTTTTTGTCATGCTCCGTACCTCTCCATCGGCGATATCTACATACCGATTATTTTGGTAGAATTTATTCAAGATACAGATATTTTGCCAAAAATTTATTGGAATCTTTAAGATACATATTCCTGAGAAATTTCATAACTATACGACGTCTGTGAGAGTAAATAATAGCACAGTCCGCGTTATTTTTGAACGGCCCTCGTACATTTGTTTGAATGCATCGTTTTCAGCTGCAGACTCAGAGTTTACATATTACACAAACCTTTTTATACACATATAATTAGGCCGGTACTAAGGCCTATTTGTAGTCGGACTTACATGTACAGTAGATGTATTAGATACAAGCTACATGCTACAATGCATCAAAGCCACATTAATTGTCAGAAACTCATGAACTCTTTCTCTCTGAAAAAATATGAGATTGTTTTATCTCAACATTTTTTATTGTGTTACTTTTCATAAGGCGGGAGTGCATTGGAGTGTGTGAAATTAAAATTGGGAATGTATTGCTCGTATCTGTGTCTGTACGTCATGCATAGTATGTACACATTCACCCTGCAGATCTATATATTAGATCACATGCACGGCCAATATTCAAGTAACTTACCCAGAATCTGAATGAACAATCGCATTGCATCCAGCTGTGTCGGGAACTTCACGATCGTTGAACGTGTGGGGTACATGTTCCTGTGGAACTTGCTCGGAACTAGTTTCCTCGTTGTTTATCGTGACGGAAAGATGACAATTGGACTGTGAGTGAATAATTGTGGTCGTTCCGGACGCATTTCCATCGGGATTTTAAGACCTTCGAGTTTTTGGTGTATTTGTTATTTTGTTTTGAAAATCCTTGAATATAATTTATTGTGAGTATGGGACTTAAAAATTCACGTCGACGTCATACTTGAATTATAATATTTCAAAAATATCAATGCTGCATGATCGGGTAAAAATTATTGTTTTCATCATCAGTGATTTTACAAAATGTTTTTTTATGAAATATATAGAGAAAATATAAAAAATGATATTAAATTATGGCACACAACTGTAGATGTACTCCGACTAGAAATAGGCCTTAGTACCGGCCTAATATCTGTACAAAATGTTGGTGTAATATGTTAACTCTGAATCTGCACCTGAAAACAATGCATTCAAACAAATGTACATGTATAATTTTTTTTTTGAAATCAACTATTTTTTTTACCCTTTTTTTTTTTATTGAATTTAGATCATTTCATTGGTTATGATTTTTAAATTCTGTGCAAATTTTTAATGATATTAATTATAGTACTGAACTAGTGAAATGAAATCTTGTAGGTATTGAATTTTGTAATTCATTTATCTTATTATAAAAATATTTAAAATAATTTTAGTTGCAATGCACACTACAATGTTATTTACATATTTCACTTTCATTTAATAATTTTTAAATGAGGATGTTGTACTAAAATTGCACAGCCATATCAATGATAAACACAACTCTGTGTCTTACTAAACAAAAACAGGTTTTTTTTTGGACAAAATAATATATTTAAGTTATGTAAAATTTTATGTTAGATATGATTCATCATGGAGAGAAGGAAGGAGGGTGGTGGAGCTTGGGGTTTTTGCCGATGGATTGTCTGGATGTAAACAGTGTGGATTGCCACTTCAGTTATCTCACACCCAAGGAATTTGGGATTGTGGATTAGGTAGCTTTCTCCAGTTTCGATGTCGAAAATTATGGTGTGGACATGTTAATGTTATTCCAACTGGAAAACGCCTTGGTCGCATATGGGATGCTAATACTAAATTAGCTACAGGTATAAATATATTTGCATACAATTTAAATGTTTCCAAGTTGTATAAATTGATTTTCATTAACAAGTAACTATTTTTTTTTTAATTCAATACATGTAGGAATGATCCGTACTGGCATTGGCCCAGCTCAAGTAAATGATCTGTTAACAACTTTAAATATCCCTGCTGTGAGTACAAAGACCATCCAGAATAGACAAACAGAGACAGGACTGGCCATTGAAAAAGTTGCTGAGGACACCATCCATCAGGTCTTACAAGATGAATCTAAGCTACAGTTGAGTAAGTACATTGTATAATAATTATTACATGTATACACCTATAAAAAGTGATGGTAACTAGATCTCACATGGCACAGTACTGGTATTTCCTCACAAAACTAATTTTTGCATTTTATCATAATCAGCATTTCAAAATAATTTTTATTAATAATTTGAGTTATTAGGAGTAATAATAATATCAATAAAATAATCAAAATAAAACAAAAAAAAACATTCTTTTATTTTTCAGAACTGACGGAACTGAAGAATTAACGGTGAGCGTAGATGCTGGATGGCTGAAGAGGGGAAGTGGTCACTCATTTGATAGCTTATCGGATAAGTAACACTAGCTGTCAGTGTGTAATTTCTGCAATTTACATGATATAAGAGGTCTAAGTTATAATTTTAATTATACTCCTTTTCATTTTAATTGAAGGACACTGCTCAATGATTGGTGAGCACACTGGCAAAATAATTGGCTATGAAGTTCGTAGCAAGACTTGCAGAATCTGTGAGAGTGCTGAACGAAGTGGGAAAGAAGCTAAGGAGCATGACTGCAGACAAAATTGGCAAGGTATTAGATACTTCAATTGAAATGAGTTGTTTAAATTTGAGGTTAAGAATAGGTTTTAATTGTCACCTTTTGGATTTATATGTATGTCTACATATTGCTGCTATCAATTTCTTCTTGTGTGTATTTCTCTTTAATTGTATGTTCTGATGGGCCCAAAAATGGTATTGTGACCATTTTTTTTTTAAAATAGACTGAATGAACACTTACTACCTTGCTAAAATAGCAATTTTTAAAACTGAGAAATGCACATGTACATATATTTGAATTTAATTTTCAAATGTAAAATTAATCTTATTTAAAAAGTTTTTAAATTTGTTTATTTTTGTTACAGGCATTATCATGTTATTGACTTCGCGAAGTCAATAAGTTTGACGTTGTTGACGTTAACGTCAAATTCATCCCAGGTCATTTTTATACTTCCAACATTCTCAGATTTTCATATCGCTTATAACAGTTTCAATGCTGGGTTCGTAATGTTCACATTGTTTACAACTATTTTACCCATTGAAGTGAATCAAATAACAGGAGTATATATATCGTTCAACAAGGGTATTTAAAGCCTTTGTATTTCACCATGAAGCGAATCACATAACGGGACTAAATAGCAAGTAAAGCCCAGAACTAATTTGATTCGCGAATCAAATAACAGGAGTATAATTATATAGAGAGACGGATAACATTCTAGAAGGTACAAGAAGGGGAAGATTTCCCCGGGAAAAGGGTTTCTTTGGGGGAGAGATAAAATAAAAATGGGGCTTGGTTTTTTGGGGGGATCATTCTTAAAAATGCACGTTTTAATGAAAAGCGAATCAACTAACAAGAGTAAATAGCGACGCAAGTAAAGCCCAGAACTAATTTGATTCGCGAATCAAATAACAGGAGTATATATAAAGAGACGAAGGTACTATTTAAAGTGTATGTATTTCACAGAAAGCGAATCAAATAACAGGAGTATATATAATCCGCTATCTTAAAAAATGCTTCAATTATCTACTAGCACAAAACCAGGGAAACCCAGGAGGAATAGAATAGGCACTTGATGCCCTCTGTAACCACCCTTTTGGAAACCATGAGTCATGCAGCGATTCCTGGTGTCAGCATGTCAACAATCCGAAGCAAAAGTACTACATTTGTATCATAAATATGACTACCGGTAATTTGTTCAAATATACTGTATGTGTACATAAAAAAGTGGACTTCATACTTAAGTGGCTTTGGTGCAGACAATGATGTGCTATTTTCATGAACATACTGCTAAGAAATCATTTACATATACAAAACACTGTACAGACTTGTAAGTAGCGCTAATTCATGATAATGACAACAAATCCATACCCAGTGACTGCACTAAATTTTGCATGAATACGTCAAATTAAGTACATGTACAGTAACTAGTATGTAATTTACAATCAATTTGAACTAATTAATGTATAAACATTTATCGTGTTTTGTGCAAGCTTTATTTTTTTCCATTTCCAAATCCTGATTTAATTGATTCAATTTATGTTCAAAATAAATTGAAGGTACACTTCATTGCCTTATGGAAAGCCAATTAAAGACTCGGCCCTTCAAGATTCACTACATTCGTTATGCAACCAATGGAAGCAGAACAGCTGTAAGATTTCCAGTCTGGGAAGCACCCAACCAAATGAGTCCTTCAATAGGACTGTATCACTGAAAGCTCCGAAAAACCTCTACTTTAGCGGTTCAGCTAGCTTAAACTACAGAGTAGCAGCATCTGTGGCAGAAAAAAACTCTGGAGCATCTTATCTTGTTGCTGTGAGTATACACAGAACATAGCTTGTAAATTCATAAAAAAAATGCTTTAAAAAATGAATTTAATCAGAATAATGAACGTGTACAAACAATTTTTGTAATTAACATTCCCTCCTAATGTGTAATATTCTTTCTGTTGTAATAGGTAAACAAAGAGATCGGGTTATCGCCAGCAAAGTTTACTAGAAAGTTGTGTTATCTCAGGGAATCTCAGACCAGGAAGAGAAAGGCGATCGCCAAAACTAAGGAGTCCAAGAGAAGAAGACGTGAGCTGAAGGCTAGGAGGTAATGTAAAATAACCTCACATGAATGATTCTGGTAATCGGTTTGGTTTTTTAAGTACATGAATTTATATAAGACTAAGCATTGTTTTTTAATTCTTAAAGATCGCTGTGTACAACCAGAAAAGAAATTCATGAAGGATCCACATATGAATCTGGAATAGGGTTAGCCCCTCGTCAAGCTGACATCATTACAGAAATTCCAGTCCCATGCCCAAGGCCACAGATGGAAACAGTTGATGTTGAAAATCATACACGTATCTTATTTGATTTAGAAACTACAGGATTAGGTAAGGATCTAATAGTTTTTTATCTGATATTTATGCATGCCATGTATGGTAAAATTTATTTCTGTATAAATACATATACTGCACTAATTACTATTTACATGTATGTCTGTTGGCCTTGTGAGAATATATTTACTTGTTCATACAAAAACTGGTATTCTAAATACAAATATTTTCTTTTATATCGCACTTCTTATATTGTTCAGTTGGCAGTTGAAAGAGGATAGATTTTCTTCATACGTTATTCCTAAGAAGCCCATAACACCAACAGCTACGGAGATAACAGGACTCACTGTTAGGAATGGGAAACTCTACCATAACAACAAAGAAGTGGGAGGCATTTCTCTGGTGGCAGCAATGGATTCTTTCTTGAAATTTCTTGAAAAGTACAACAACATTATTTTAGTTGGACACAATGTAAAGGTTCTTGATTGTCCAGTGCTTTTTCGAGCTCTTGAATCGTGTTCAATGTTACCAAGATTTTCAAAAAGAGTGAAGGGATTTATTAATACGAAGCTTTTGTTTCGAATATCTCATCCAAACATGAGCTCTTATAGCCAGCAAAATCTTGTAAAAAGTCTACTTGCATGTTCATACGAAGCACATAATGCCCTTGAAGATGTTTTAGTGTTGCAAAAATTGCTGGAATTAGTGAATTTATCAGATGAAAAGCATAAAGGTGCTACATTTTCACTTGATTATGCAATGAATGTACTGTCTTACCAAAAGGAAGTTGACAAACATTTTCATTCCTTACAAATTCTTGTTCAGAAAAAGGTGTTGAGTGTGTATGGCTAAAAGAATAGCTGGAAGTGGGTTGGATTTTGATAGTTTGAGACTAGCTTACTCTAGAGATCAGAATGGTATCCATGCATTGTTTACTGAAGTCTGTAGCAACAGTTCTGTGAGGGTGACAAAGTCGAACAAAATTATTGAGGCTGTGACCTCTTTTTTCTGTCATTGAATGAAAGTTTAGTATATTATAATGTGCATTGTCTTATTTAAATTCAATGGTAGTAATTTATTATAATCAACTTTGTTTTTAAATACAAATTTAGCAAGTTTATAATCTTCCAGTTGATGTTAGAAATTAATTGACAGTTAGATCGATGTTCATGATAATTCCTGAAATAGATATTTAAACAGCTAGTATCGAAATGATAAGCATTATAATTTATGTATGAAGATTTAGTTTTATTAAGGTTTGTGTTTAGTTCAGCAATGAGCATGAATTGACCTGGAGCAAAATAGCTGAAAAATTACAAGAAAATTATAGGACAATGATAATGATACAAAAAAAAATTTGGAAGGCATATGTTTTGAAGAAAATTAAGATGTATTAATGTTGTTGAACGTAACAATGTTAAAAAGTACAGCTTGTTCTCATAAGTATCGATCTGTATTTTTGATATTTGCTGTTAAATAACAGACTACCAAATGCATATTCATCTCACAATTATATTTCTTACATCATGTATTTTATACCAACATGTACATGCACAATGTAGTTAGTGATTGAGACTTGCCTAACGTTGTATGATATAACCTCGCAAAGAGGTAATAGATTGACGATGTAATTGTGCATAGCCCAATATCTAAGTTAATTGATTTGCCTTGAATTTATAAGTTATAGCCTGTTATAAGGATAAAATATTTGTTGCAAGATATTTTACACTTTTAAAATCCAATTAATCTTGTAAGAATTGTGATAACTAAAGGTAATTATAACATATTTATTTTTCTTTACTCCATGCATTTTCTTATGTTATTAAAATTAAGTCAAAAAAAGAAAGCACAGAGACACATTTATGTACAGATCAATTATATTTATATATATTTATGTGCGCAAGTTTGTTTATTTATTTATTTTTTTTAAATATAACATTCATTAACAACAAATGTAGTACAATATCTCTAAAATACATGTATAAATATTTTATTACATTTTCAATATTCATCAAAAAATGTGTATCAAAATGTAGTAGTACACAATATTGCACTTATTAATCAAACTATGACAGACGAAATTCTGATTAAAACTTTTCGATTTATGATGAAAACCAAAGTTTTTTTTGTTACATATTTACTAAGCTATATATTTCTAATATACTGATGCATTTGAAAATCTTATTTGGTTAAGAAATCATAATATATTTGTTGTATTTTATTAACTTCAAAATATAGTGGATTGGCAGTGTCAAAAAAAAAAAAAAAAAAAAAAAAAAAACAGCGAAAAAATTTCAAAATTGCAGAAAAAATATGATCATTAACCCCATATTCATTTTATACCAATATAATAAGGAGAATTTAAGTCTTAAATAAGTATGATTAATTTATTGTTCCTATCAGTGGTTTTTTTTTTATTTTTGATGAAAAACTGGTTGAATTGTGAAAATAACAGAGGAAAATCGGACTTTTATAACTTTTAATTTGTTGGCCCAAATCTGGAAATTATTTGGTAATTAGCACCAATTACTATTATATATAACATTTTATATACCAAAAGATTTCTGATACTCCTCATATTTTGCCTGAAAAGGAAAAAATGGCCATAGCGTGGAATTTGGAGGAATTTTCCGGGAAATCTTGGGTGGCCAATAGAAAAAAAAGTAGGTCATTGACCTAGATATTTCAAAGTAAAAAATGACACTACTATTTGGGGTGTATAACATACTTTTTATGGTTTTTCATTCCTATCAGTTGATTTTTTTTTATTTGTGAGTAAAGGTATACCTTAAATTTCAAGCATATGCAACGAGTTTTTGCTGAGACAAGAGGCCCAAGGGCCTTATAGGTCACCTGAACATTATGCAACAACTTTCCAGTTATTGAATTTGATTCATGTTTTAAGCTAGATGCTATATGGCATTCACCATTTTGAAAGAGGCACCATTGATCATCATAACAATACACTTAGCAGTTGCTTAGCTTGGTTACTGAATACCCATACGCAGGGTAGGGGAACAAAAATGCATTCCAAATATTCAGTAATATTTAAGGAATAACTGTCTTATTTTTCGAATTCATGAAGTGATCAATGGATTGGCTTGTGTGATAATTTGCATAAGGCGTTTATGCATAAAATTATCACACAAGCCAATCCATTGATCATCTTCATGAATTCGAAAAATCTGACAGTTATTCCTTATATTTACATGCTTTGATTCCGCCAATCCACGGGCTCCAAGCCTGCTTCTCTCTAGGAGCTGTCCCGCCTTGCACGTTTTTTTTGGGGGGAACCGCGCCAAAACATTCATGAGGAAATCAATTACATTTACAATTGGTAATTTTATCTCGGACAAAGACATTGGAAATGTAAATATTCAGCAATAATCAGTAGTGCCCCTAACACTGTGACATAAACCCCTGACCCTTAGTCCACACATTGCACAAATTTTAAAAAGGCGCCCTTCAAATTGCCTTTCAAAAAATAAATGTTTTATAAATACAAAGGAGCAGATTTCAAACAATTCATTTTCAGTATATAAGTAGAGCCCCCCTTTGACCCAGGGGCCTTGAAATTCACAATTCTGCAAGATTAGGGCCCTTGCTCATCATAACTATAGGTAGTTCATCTGCTTCATACCCAGAGATTCAAAGATTTAATGTATTTTCACTATATAAACAATAGAGCCCCGCCCTAACACCAGAACTCCTGACCCTGGGGCCACAAAATTCATAATTTTAGAAGACACATTCTTGCTCATCATAACTATGAACTTAGTTAGTTTATTTAATTCCTAGGAGCAGAGAAGAAGATTTTCAAAGAATTCATGTATTTTCAATATATTGTAACGTGCAAGGGAGGTCACTGCCTGTGAACCACCGCAGGCTCGTATCCGTGATAAAAACGGATAGCCTTGAGATGCTGCAAATATGTACAGTGCGCAGTCTTAATCACTTGGTACTGCGTTATATAAGGTCTTTACTGGTAGCGAACAAGTGACACTGGCAGGGAAGTCCACACACCAGCGCACTTCCACAAGAGACAAGCAGGGATGACCACACACTTGCCCTTGCGCAGTGACAAGCAGGGATGACCACACACTTGACACTAATACGTTCTAGACTAGAGACACTGGCAGTGATGTCCGCACACCAATGCTCTACCACAAGATGCAGGCAGGGATATCCACACACCTGATCTTGCGCAGCAACAAGCAGGGATGTCCGCACACTTGCTGCTAAGAGATGCCAATTACAGAGCAGGGATGACCACACACTCTGTCAAGCAATAAGCAGGGATGACCACACACTTATCACAGTACAATATAAGCAGGGAAGTCCGCACACTTACATGTACCAACAAGATTTGTCGAGTTTGACCTCTAGAACCTCTCCCTTATTGATTGGCAGTAAAAACCCTATATATCCTAAGTACCATATATAATACTTAGTTTTTAATTATTTACAAACTAATTAAAATACTAATCAAGCTTCCAATTAACAAATCTTTAGTATCCCAACTAAAGTAACATACAATGTTTATAATTGACAACTTTAATTGGAATTCAACACTAATTAAGTATTTATTTTAAACGCACATAATGATTAATTAAAAATGACAAGGGCGATAACTTTCGCTAAATGAAAATATATAGAAAACAGCTTTCCGCTTCAATATAATCAAACGAGCCCTGCCCTAACACCAGAACCCCTGACCCTGGGACCATAAAATTTACAATTTTGGTAAAAGAACTCTTGCTTATCATAACTATGCACTTAATTAGTTTATCTAATACCTAGGAGCAGAGAAAACGATTTTCAAAGAATTCATGTATTTTCACTCTATAATCAATAGAGCCCCACCCCCCCCCCCCCCCAACACCAAAACCCTTGACCACGGGGCCATAAAATTCACAATTTTGGTAGAGGCATTCTTGCTCATCATAACTACAGTGCTGCTATCCCACAAGTTGACATGGGATGGGATCGGATAGGATTCAGGATTGAGGATTCACGATAGAAACACATAGAAGTTAATCCAATCCTATCCTATCCTATCCTATCCTGAATCCTACAGCCAATCAGATTCGAGCAAAGGTTCATTCATATTTCAGAATAAATAACAAAAACGAAATACGATATAAAATGTTTACAAAAGAAATATTTATAAAATTTCAACAGAAAATAAAACATTCTTTTCTCTAAACACAGATTACCTTATAAACTTCGAGTAACACGGCGTACGATCTAACCGTGAACGATCACCGGAAGAATTTGGGAATGTAAACAACGAAGAGTCTAGGCATCGATAGACCGTATTTCTTCAACTTGTTTGGATGATTTAACCGATTCTTACTTAGAGTAAAAGTGTAATAACATGTTTTTCTGTTAAATATCTCTGTTTGTTTGGATAATTCCGCAGGAACCGTCAACAGCGGACTTGAATAGATGATGTAAGTATACTTCACACTGTACATGTGTGCATTTTTATACATATTTATCCCTATAAACAATGTTCTAATATCTTAAACTATAAACATTTTATTATATTTAATATAAACAAAAATTGGGGGCGGAAAAAAGAAGTAGTGTAGACAGAAGGGGGGGGAGGGTGGTAAATGTTTACAAATACTCTGTCATATGATTCAATCAGCTATCAATGAGCTCTAAGACTAAAACAATAATATGTATTATGCCTTAATTAGGTTGTTACTCTTATCATTTTCCTAATAAGGTCAGGAAATAGTTTTTTTTTTCATTTCTGTGTAATTAATAATAAATGAATGTAGAATCATGATAATTTCTAACGCTACTGCTTGAATGTTTAATGAGCTCACTCAGCAGTGCACTTACATATTGTACATGCATGTTTGATGTATTGTGAGTTATGAAACATAAGTTAATCTTTTAATATTATTCATAACAGAAAATGGAATGCTTGCACTCATGCGTCAACACAGTATAAAGGATTTTAACCTAAAAAGTATGTATGATTTAATTTTTAGCTCTACTGGTCAGAGACCAGAAGAGCTTATGCGATAGTAATGCGTCCGGCGTCTGTCCGTCTGTCTGTCTGTCCGTCTGTCTGTAAACAATTTTTCAAAATGCTACTCCTCCTACAGTTTTGGTCTAATTTCAATATAACTTGGCACACAAGTAGAATTCACTAAGATACATAATTCTGTGTATTGGTTTTTGATATCGATGAACGGTGTTGCCGTGGTTACTAAAAATAGAAATTTCTGTGAAATTCTTTCAAAATGCTACTCCTCCTACAGTTTTGGTCTGATTTCAGTTCAACTTGGCAAACAAGTAGAAAACACCAAGATACATAATTCTGTGTATCGGTTTTTGATTTCGATGAA
>PRKT01001061.1:73825-125333 GCA_003671525.1 Saccostrea glomerata | reverse complement strand
ACTAAAAATAGAAATTTCTGTGAAATTGTTTCAAAATGCTACTCCTCCTACAGTTTTGGTCTGATTTCAGTATAACTTGGCAAACAAGTAGAAAACACCAAGATACATAATTCTGTGTATCGGTTTTTGATTTCGATGAATGGTGTTGTTGTGGTTACTAAAAATAGAAATATCTGTAAAATTGTTTCAAAATGCTACTCCTCCTACAGTTTTGGTCTGATTTCAATATAACTTGGCACACAAGTAGAATACACTTAGATACATAATTCTGTGTATCAAATTTTAATTTTGATGAACGGTGTAGTCGTGGTTACTAAAAATAGAAATGTCTGTAAAATTGTTTCAAAATGCTACTCCTCCTACAGTTTTGGTCTGATTTCAGTATAAGTTGGCACACAAGTAGACTACACTAAGAACATAAAGAGACTTTATCAACGATCACTATTCTATTTAATGCTGTTTATAAAGTTTCAAATCCCAGCTGCTTAAGTACTTTCTCTTCCTTTGCTATAAGTTCAAACCAGTAGAGCTTCAGTCTCGACAGAGATTTCTGGTTTATATCATGTATTTTCACATGGTCATTAAAATACATAAACATCATTATCTGAGTTGAGGTGACATGTCTGCAGTTTCTCAGAACAAGTGATTTTCTTCTTTCAAAAATCCTGAGAGTAAAACTGAAAGAAATGCTGAATTTTTCTGGTAATCATGTTGTTGTTACATTGATTTTCATATTCAAATTTCAAGACCCATTAAAGAAAACCAAGAAAAAAACATTAAATAGATAAATACAAGCAGAAAATAAAGAAAATTAAGTCACTAAAACAAATGTATTCATACTTGTTAGCAAGTTGACAAGATAAAATGAATTATAATGTACAAGTAAATTATGTTAAATAAGATTTTTTTTAATTTTATATGACTGAGGTTGCAGTATAAGATTTTATTTTTCATGATTTCTAAATGCATTACTTTTGGGAGAGAAAAAGCTGAAATTAAAACCAATTGCATATGAAATGGGAAAGATAATCACAATCAAAAACATTTTAAATGTGTGTGAAATGTGTATGATAAAATTTACAATATACATGCCTATAATTATTTTTTTTTTTCAGGAAACCCTGCACATTTGCAGCTGTACAGAATGCAGTTCATGCCATATGCTGTTAAAGTAAATGATGAAAGATGTTCAAACCAGTGTCAAATTAAGAGTCCTAAGTCTGAAATCATGGTGCTTTCATTAAGGAGATCAGTGTTTGTTTTCTATGCATTGTTGACATTTGTGGAACTGTTCGGTTTATGACCGTCTCTCTGACAATAACTCTGACATTTGAATTTCAATTTGAGTGTCGGATAAGAAAGCCAAATTATATGCATGTAAAACGTTATACAAGTGTAATAAAAAAATTGATAAACTTAAATTTGAACAAAGTTCATGTACATGTATCTGTGACCTTTGCATTGAAATTCATATATGCTGTACATGGATACTTTTGATGAATTTGTTTCATGGTAATAGAATATTCAATAGATAAACATTGTTGAGGAATCACCTTGAATTAAAATATTGTGAACTTGATAAAGTATTTTTTCTAATTTAAATACTGAAAATTTTAAGATCAAATGTCAAGGTCAAATACAAGGTTTACTCAAGAATGTGTTATAAATGCTGTAAATACTGTGATTTCTTATGCATGTTTTATAAGATCTAAGGACATGTGTGGAGCATTTTAATATTTCTCAATCTGACACTGATTAACATTCAAGATCAAATGCCAAGGTCAAATACAAACTTGCTTTACCCAAGAATGAGTTATAAATACTGTAAATACTGTGAATTCTGAATTTCTCATGCATGTTTTATATAATCTTAGAAACATGACTGTGTAATCTCACTACAATATTTATTAATGTCAATCTGTCAACCAATATCAAATTTAGAAAATATATTCTATTAAACATAAATTATAAAATTTTCACACATAAAACAAAATTGGAAATTGAAATACATTTGCACGGTGCTGAGCTGACCATAAACTGAGAAGAAACTGAAGTTAAATGAAAAAAATTAACATTTCAATTATCTTGAATTCTATTTAGCATGTTTGAAAAATATCACATACAACAGATGATGAACCGAAATATCAAAAAAGAATAAATTATGAATTTAAATAAAAAAATCATACATTTAATATTTGATATAATTATTAGATAATTTCACATTTAAAATGTTTGATATGTGAAAGTCAAGATATTCTAGATCTACATTTTGACTTGTCTGTTTGGTTTATGGTCTAGTCATATCTTCTTTTTCAGAATTGCATACAGAAAAACCTGTTACACAGGCACAGTTAGACTATACATGTACATGCTTGTTATTTTCATGGTACTAAGTTTAGGAAAAAATAAAATTTTACATGAGACATATACTTAAACATTATTTATTTACCGTATAGGCTTATGATTTTTAAAAATAATTATAACACGTCGGACGCAAGTCCCGATCCCGGGTTTCCCGATCATTGTTAGTAGGAAAATTAAAACACTAAGTAAATTTTTTCTTTAATTCCTCTGGAAGCCCAATTTCTTTACATATGTTCGCAAAATCAGTACTTGTCCACGTGTAATTACGATCTGTTTGTTAACATTAATTTTTAACATGGTAATGATAATCGTAAATTTTATTTGTGCGGTGAGTCGGGAATTATGGAATGCCGATCTAGATTATTTTTTCTCCATTAAAATATATAACATTTAAATGAATACCATAACTATATCTGATTTTTTGTCCCCCGCTTTCGCGAAAGCGAGGGGACATTAAATCTCATTCGTCTGTCCGTCAGTCTGTCCGTCCGTCACAAAAACTTTAACCTTGCCCATAACTTTTGATTCAGTGGAGCTATGACTTTCATATTTCATATGTGTATTCCTTGTGACAAGACCTTTCTTTGGGTACCACCAAATTTGACCTTTTGACCTTGACCTTCGAGTTTGACCCACTTTTACACAAAAATTTCAAACTTTTACTTTGGCCATAACTTTTGAAAGGTAGGTACTATGACTTTCATATTTCACACATGTATGCTTTGTAGCAAGGCCTTTTATTGGATACCAACAATCTTGACCTTTTGACCTTGACCTTGGAGATTTCTGTACTTATGAAAAAACTATAACCTTGACCATAACTTTTGAAAGGTAAGGGCTAGGGCTTTCATTCTTCATATATATATAATTCTTGTGAGAAGACCTTTCAATGGACACCAAGACCTTTGCCCCTTGGACCTTGACCTTGGAGTTTGACCTACTTTTCAAAAATTGTGACCTTGGTCACAACTTTTGAACAGTAGATGCCAGGACTTTCATATTTCATATATGTATTTTTTGTGGCAAGACCTTTCATTTGATACCAACAACCTTGACCTTATGACCTTGACCAATGAGATTTTTTGTACTTATGAGAAAACTTTAACCTTGACTATAACTTTTTGATGGTAAGGGCTAGGGCTTTCATACTTCACATATGTAATCCTTTTGAGAAGACTTTTCATTGGATACCAAGAACATTACCCTTTGACCTTGACCTTGGAGTTCCGTGATAATTTCTAAATAGATGACTTATGATAGGGCGTTCATATCAGACACAAAATGACATTAAAAATGACATCTCACCCAAAAAGACACCGAAAGCGGGGGACCACAATTCTTTGAATTTGCTTGTTTTTCATGTTATTCCTTTTTTAGTTAGTTAGTTAGTTTATTTAATACCCAGGAGCAGAGAAGAAGATTTTCAAAGAAATAATACATTTCACTATATTCTTATTTAGCCCCGCCCTAGCACTAGAACCCCTGACCCCAGGGCCATGGATTTCACAATTTTGGTAGAGGACTCAATGCTGATTACAATCATGCAAACAGTTTGACTGCTTGATGTCCAGGAGTACAGAAGAAGATTTTTAAAGATTGCATTGCATTACTTTTAGTGGTTTTGGCCCCACCCCTCAGGCCCCAGGGGGGCAGGGATCATGAAATTCACAATTTTTGTTTCCCTTTACCCATAAATGCTTTGTGCCAAATTTGGTTGAAATTGGTTCATGATCAGTGGTTGCAGAGAAGAAGCTGAAAATGTTTAAATGTTAACACACGGCGGACGACTGACGACGACGGACGAATACGGATAGCAATAGGTCACCTGAGTTTACTCCTACTTCTAAAAACCGAAACGGAAATTTGTGATCTACGGTACGGACACCTGCACATATAAACAGGAAGATGACATAGGATTTTAACAAAACAGGATTCCGTTATAAGGATGTCATGTAAAGAATGTGTTAAAATTTCAAGCATCTGTAATGAGTATTTGCTGGGAAAACTGTTACGAAAATTTTTCACTTATGATACGGACAGAGGAACATGTTCACATACGAAGGATTATCAAGTAGTTTGCGAACTAATTCTATAAAAGAAACAATAACAGTTTACAATTGATCCTCTCTGATTTTAATGCACATCTGCCAACGTTCTGCTCATGCACGAAAGGTATAATAAAAGCGGTTACGTCCCTCAGTAGCGTTCTGTCACAGAATGCTTTTATATTTCTTTCCATATACATGTAAGTCAAAGTTTTGGTATCTAATAAAAAGATCTTTTTACATGGATTAAAAATGTAAAGTATGAAAGCACCAGTCTTATTCCTTTAAAAGTTACGGTAAATGTTTGCTTTTTAAAAGTACGTCAAACCAAGGTTAAGGTCAAAGGGTCGAAGTTCTTGATATCTAATGAAGGGTCTTCTTACGAGGATTACCTAAAGGTTTTTCATCAGTACGGAAATCTCCAAGGTCAAAGTTGTTGGTATCCAATGAAAGGTCCTTCCAAAAAGAATAGACATATGAAATATAAAAGTCCTGGTACTTACTCAAAGATATGGCCAATGTAAAAGTTTGGAATATTTGGATAAAAGTGGGTCATATTCCAAGGTCAAAAGATCTAATTTACCCAAAGAAAGGTCCTGTAACATGAAAAACACATGTGTAATATGAAAGTCATAGCTCAACTAAATCAAAAGTTAAGGGCAATGTTCAAGTTTTTGCAGACAAACAGACAGTCGACCGTATCGACAAATACTATATACCATCGAAACTTTGTTTACGGGAGCATAATAACCTTACAAGATCGTTATTTTAACATTACCCCGTTTCTCCTTTTTTATCAGATGTTAAAAAAAAATAAAAACTAACAGGAAACTTAATTCGTATAGCCTTAGAAAAACTTGAACGTTATAAATCACGAAGATTATTAACGCCTATTTAAGTCATATGTAGATCTATCGGGTATTTTGAATGCGAATTAAGCTTTTGTAAACAATGACATGCTTGCTGTTTACATGTAGTAAACCGTCACTAACACATTCAAGAGATAGCCAGAATTGCCTTATCGTGCAGAAAATTTCAACCAGATTCGTAAAAATATAGACTTTTCTTCAGTTAATATATACAGCCTCCAGTAATTATATACACTATTGGTTTTTATCGCCAATTGTTCAAAACTTTTCGAGTGTGATTTGACCAATTCCATCCGACTCAAACAGCTCTATTGCTTTTTTAAAATTTATTGCCACGTAAGGTGCGTCATTTTCCTGGCTCTCCTCTTCTGTGTCGTCAGGAGGATATACAGTAAATTTATCTCCAAAAACGATCCCTATTGCAATTAAATCTTCATCATCCTTTGTAAACACCACAGCGCCACTATCACCTGGTTCAGAAAATTTGATGTTTTTGTCTTTTGGTTCAATACACATAATTTCAGCACCCAAATAATCGGATTTTTTGGGGCATTTCAAATGTCCTTTTGTTTCGTTTGTCGTGGCACCGAATTTAAAAACTCTGCGGTTATGAAACTCTTCTAAATCCTTGTCTGGCAATTTAACATCCGTTTCTGGAAACCTATAACTGATTTGCTTCACAATTTCAGGTTTAAGAATAATGACAGAAATGTCTTTCACATTAGCATCGTTTGGTTTAGCCTCTGGCCAAATGCATTGACCAATCTCCCCCGATCCTTCTTCTAATTCGACCTTTACTTCACTTCCTTTCTGCACTACATGACCAGAAGAAATTGCAATAGTTTCTGAACGGTTTTCGATTGAACTTCTCGCAAACATCCCAAGAGTTCCGGAATTTTTCCCACTTGTCAATTCACATCCACCTTGGAGAGCAGAAAACGGTATTATGTACGGCTTTTTCAAAAGCTCCGCAATGATTCGGCCGTGAAAACTATCGTTTAAGAAACTGCGAACGTTTTGGATCAAAGCAGGTACAAAAAATCTTAATTCACTTCCCGCAAATAATTTCAATGCTCTTTCACTTAAAGCATATCCTAGCAAAGGAAAATTTTTCGATACTTTTCTGAAAGAAAAAAACAAAATGTTAACCTGATAGGCAATATAAATGAGCTGGGGATATTGATCTATTTAAAAGAATAAATACATTAAAATAAATTGAACAGATTAATTGTTTGTTGTTTAACGTCCCACTCTAAATTTTTTCATTTATATGGAGACGCTACAACTTGCCGGTGGAGATTTACAAATTTTGTTCTATGCTCGGCACTCAGGGTTACATGTATTGAGCAGTGAGGAATCTTTTTCGTGCCAGCACCTACTGCGACACCGACACTTTTCATACTTTTGAAAAGCTAAAAAAGAGAAAGATTTCAAACACTTAAGAGATGTCGGGTTACCAAAACGCTGTGGTATTATACCATGACAAAGACCATGTTGTTAAATAAAGTTTTTTTTAATAAGCAAAGCAGTTTTTCTCTTTTAATATACGTAAAACCGATTGAAAGTTAAATCTTGGGGGGAAATGCCAATCTCACTGAGAAATTGAATCAAAAATACTGAGAGACGACGAGATGGGTAAACAGGTCGGCTAAAGAAGAGTTGTATAGAGAGCGATGTCGACAATATCGATAAAACGTGCACTGGACATACCTCAGGTCTTCATATCTAATATACTAGCTGAAATCCCGCGCAAGCGCGGGAGAAATTCTTTTTTTTTTGCTAACAGCTAGAACTATTTTCCAAAAACTATCTGAGATTTATTACACAGGAATAGGCGTACAGCATGACCAACTACTTCAAAAGTTCCACTATTAGTTTAGGAATATAGATGATTATTAGAAATACACTTCCTTATATTTTGCTGTTTTTCTTTACTTTTACAAATATCAATTTTATTAAAGGCCTCTTCTTCTTACATGTTATAAAACAACTTTATTCTGTTGTACACGCACGGATCTATAGGGTGTCCTGCGGACCCTCCCCCTGAAATTTGCAAAGTTATTTTATGTATATACTTAACCAAGTAAAAGTGACCTTGGACACACCTCCCAGGAAAAAAAAAACCCTTCCTCGAAAGCAGGGATCTATGTGGTATTGGAATGAAAAGTCATTAGAATCATTGAAAGTCATCCACTACACTCTACTCCATAGCACAAAATAGGTTCTCTTTTTGCTTGTTTTTCTGGAATGGAATTTTTTTGACTGGGGTGGAACCCCCCAACCCCCCTCCCCTCCGTTTTTGGAGGGAAAAAAAATCTGGATCCGCGCTTGGTGTACTATCTTATGTACTACATATGCTCATTGGTATTTTCACTTTAAATGTTAGAAACTTTAATTTATTTTAATAAAGTTTGAGCTACTAAGTATTATTATATTATTGCTTATTTGGTATCATTTTATATAACATGGCCATTCACCGACAATTATGTTTATAAAACATTTGCACAACCTACTAAGATATATTCACAAACTCACTATGTAACCAATTTCTTTACAGAAACAATCGCCTCGATTTTCTTTTTTAAATCGGGTTCGATGCCATCAGACTTTCTAGAACTTTCAACAAATTGCGATATCGGATGTAAACGGAAAGGATTTGCACATATTGTTTTTTAATCAATGATCAGAGCTTATTTCTTTTACATCACTTAAATCAAGTTTTGATTGAATAATTTATTAATGACGTTTTATGTAATAAATAAGCGCTTGCTTGTCGACAGTTTTTTTTAAATGCCAGTTACTTAGATCGGCAACCACCTACGATAATTACTATGCAAGTGAAATCTGAATATAGTTTACGGACATCATCTTATACCTAGTGTATTCCTACAGGCTTAAGGAAGAACTCTTGTGCAGCCGTTTCAGATTTTATTTGCAAAATTTGTTAATTTATAAGTATAGATATATCCTCCCTTAATACATGTAAATCCTTGCAACCTTTACAAAAATATTATGTTCAGTGGCGCGCCGAAATAAATGCAACTGTTCCCGAAGTTTTTGTCGCTTGTTTTTATTCTCTGTGCATTTTGAGATGTAATCCTAAATAAGCACACTTTTAATTTAAAAAAAAATTGGGTTGGTACAAATTATACAAATGTATTGGGTACGAATTCCCCTTGCACCAATTTTCAGTTACTTCCCTTGTTCCAACTTTCTAGCGTTTTCAGTGTAAACAATGGAGAGCAGACGACAAGAAATGGACCCCCCTCCCCACACAAATACCAACACGAAACAGGATATTCGAGTGTGGTCAATTTCTTTCTCTTTTTGGCTTGTCAACCTTTTTCGGGTAAGTAAAAACAAATGACCCCCCCCCTTTAAAAACGATTTTCCGCCACTGTACATATTAACTGTTTAAATGATAGTATCTTTTAAAAGAAGATATGTGCTTTTGTTGGAGTAAAGTACGCGTTTTGAAAGAACATTTAGTGATGGATGTAGGAATATATTGATATTTAATCATTCATAGAATTGATTCATTTCTGACCCTTATAAGATAATCCACTAACCACTATTTACATTGTCAGTAGAGAAGGAAATATATATTACAGTATTTTACAGAAACATATAACAGATATGGATATTTGACCTTCTCCAAGGTTTGTTGATAATTCGGCGATTCCTGACAACTTTAAATTTCAAAGAAAAACCAGATAACGACTATAATGGTTTAAGATACCGGTGATAAATATGTTTGTTAAAGAAATTTTACTGTTGTTGTAATGATGGTTATACATTAAAAGTTAAGACTTTATCAAGAAATATGTAATAGATACCATGAACCATTTTCCTTAAATTTTTTAAAGTTATTTTACAAAAAAATTTGAGTTATTTAGCAAAACAGTGTTAACCACTTAAATAAAAAAAAAACCGAGCAATTTGGGTTCTATTTTAAAAGAGAAGAAATACTCAGAAGTACAGTTAATGAATCCCTTACTTCACAGCTTTATCAACTTTGTTCACCACTTTTTTGTTTAAAGTGGAGCGTTTCCTGGTCATTTCGATTTCATCTCTGTATTTCCGAAGTAGTTTTAGACATCGTGAATTAGATCTTGTCCTCATTTTCTGGGTCAGGATATCGAGATATTCTGAAACCCTTTCTGACGCAATTTCGTTACAGACATAATAAAAATTGTCATGTGATTTTCTTTCTCTGGACAATATATTGGCATCTTTGCAATGCAGACCACTTTTTGCCAGGTTTTCGATTGTAGAATTTTCATCTGATATAAGGAACAAAAAGTCGGATTTCTTTGAAACTGCACTAGCTATGAAGTCACTTGTTTCCTGCAAGAAAATAAAATCATTAAAAGGGATCATCAACTCACTTACTTTGAGTTTACATGAACAATACATATAAAACAAACGAGAGCCGGAATTTCCCCAGGGTCAATCACAAAATCCCGCCCTACTCTCAATAAAATACCTTGCAGCATTTAAAGTAACGACAGAAACCACTCAGCAATAATAACTCCTACATGTAACAAGATACCCACGGGCTTTATAGGTCACCTGAGTATTGTGTAACAACTTTCAAACAATTAGATTTGGTTGATGTTTTAAACTAGATAGAATGTTCTATCGTTAAAATGATATTGTCCTACGGACCCGGTTTAACGATAGAATTCGTTCCGTGTATTCGTAATGTAGCAAAAGAAACACGGGCGATAACTCGCATAGTGCATTTACTAGGAACAATCTAGAGAGTTCCGAATGTAAACATGGCAGGATTTGAATCGAGAGAAAAACGTTGAGAAAATTAATTGGATTTTCGTATTTATATGGATTATTTTTTTGGATAAAAGGCATAAGCAATCTCAAAAAGGTTTGTTTTGATTATTTGGATAGTTATTTCCAGTGCAAATCATTTTATATTCTTCTAAAATCGTTTCGGGGCGGATCCGCTCCGATTTGCTACATTGCAAGTATATGGGACGTATTCTAACTGTGGTGAGGGCTTGTACCGAGACACAGTTAGTTTTAAACCAGAGGCCATGAAATTCACAATTTACAATTTTGAAAGAGGCACCATTGCTTATCATAATTATAAGCTCAGCATGTGTACTCTATTTACTTAATACCCATGCTCATCATGACTATGTACTTAGTTAGTTTATTTAATACCTACAAGCAGAGAAGAAGATTTTCAAAGAATTAATGCATCACTATATAATTAATAGAGCTCCGCCCCAACACCAGAACCCCTGACCCTGGTGCCATAAAATTCAAAATTTTGGAAGAGGCACTCTTGCTAATCATAACTATGTACTTAGTTAGTTTATTTGATATCCAGGAGCAGAGAAGAAGATTTTCAAAGAAATAATTCATTTTCACTATATAATCTATATAGCCCCGTCCTAGCACTAGAACCCCTGACCCTGGGGCCATGAATTTTACAATTTAGGTAGAGGAATGAATGCTCATTCATGCCAACAGTTTGCCTGCTTGATGTCCAGGAGTAAAGAATAGGATTTTTAAAGATTGCAATAAATTTAGTGGTTTTGACCCCACCTCTCAGGCACCGGGGGGCGTGGACCCAAAAATTCACAATTTATATTCCCCTTTACCCAAAGATGCTGTATACCAAATTTTGTTGAAATTGGTTGCGTGGTTTCAGAGAAGCTAAAAATGTTCAAATGTTAACACACGACTGACGACGGACGACGACGGACGAAAACGGATAGCAATAGGTCACCTGAGTTACTCAGGTGACCTAAAATAGCACGATCTTCTACGAATCCTTTGAGTCTTGCTTCACCAACCCGATATTATGCCGGATTTAACGTGGACGTGATTTGTCAGCGAGGATTTTCTAAAACAATTTTGATAAATCACATTTCGCTTTAAAACTATCATGGGATTTCCCAAAATGTATGCTCTCGACTAGAGCAAGTGACTGGGTTAAACAAGATATTGTTCTTTAAATCAGTGAGATTGTGCGTTAACATTGCAAGTCTCAAAAGAAAAAGAAAGTTTTAATGAACGCTGAATCTACAGTTGGCATTTTTCAGCTTCAGAATACTTTAAAATGAGCGGTGGGAACTAAACCTCTTCCATTGACGACTTCAAGTACATCGACTCGACTGGCATGACTGGGTATCGAGTTAGTACAGTCTATTCTAACTGCCATATTATAAAAAAAGGATACTTTCTTTTAGTAGAGAGTTATTACTGTAGTATGATTCCAGTTGTTACATGTATTTATTGGCAGGTTTTCATATCTGTAATTGACCCTATGTAATAATAAACTCATATTACCGGTAATAATAATTTAATCAAACAAGTATATGTTTCTGGGCCCTGTGGTTACAAAGCATTGTCTATGTTTTGCTCTAGAAGACCCAAAACAAATGTCAGATCAAAAATAAAAATAAAAGATGCATAATGGCATTTTGTAACAAAGATTCTTTGAAAGTCCTATCTAATTTGATTCAGTGATATAAAAGAAGTTGCGGATAAGACATAGGTACACAAAGCATAACAGACGGACTGACAAACAGACAACCCGATCACTTTATAACATCCCACTTTTCAAGCATAGTTTATAATAAATGCTTTTTACATCTACCTTTTGTAAAATTTTACACCGCCCCAGGTAAACAAGTAATGGTTTGGGATGAAGAAGCTCTGAAAAAAAATGAAGATCAATGATGTGATAAAGACTCAAACACAGTCACAAATTGGAAACTAAACACTCCCAATAACTCAAGCATTGACAAGAGTATTAAATTGTAAATATAACAGCATTATGGTCAGTACATCATTTTTAAACCGATGGATAAAAAATGAAAATAAATCATGCCTTCATGAATATTTTTTAAGGGGATTTCTCTGATCGTTGGTATGGAGGAAAATAATTCTCGGCAGATCTTTTTGACATCCTGGCCAATGTCTGTGATGAGGAGAAAGCTTTCGTCTGGCTCGTTCAATTCTGCACACAGTCTAGACATTTCCCAAACGTCCTTGAGTCCATCGAATACATACTGATATGTATTTAGCGGTAAAGGTCCGTATTCAAAGGTAATCTTTAATACCCTGAGCTCCTCCTCCCGCACAATTTTCCTGTAAGTGGCATGCCTATCTTTATTATTAATCTTTAAAGAAGTTTAATGGGATATATCTGAAAATTAACAATGTAGTTAATGATCTTATGCTTACCATTTTGTGATTTTACATTTATCGAGTTTCGGTTCCTTTATGGATAGAGTTATTCCATCATCTACCGAACCTATAAAGAGATATACAAAAAAATGTGAAGAATATACACATTGGTCAATTTGACATTTATAGAAATAACTCTTAACTGCATATATATAGTAATCATGAAATTAAATCTTCAGTTAAAAGTGTCAAAAGCTTCTTTAAACAAAAAGTGAAAATTATAAATACTTCGGCTTAACGATTTTCCTTGTAATTAAATGTAGTGCAGCCTTTAAAACTTGAAATGGTAATTATACATGTATATATGTACAGTGACTACACATTTTCAGTCTTTTTTAGGGTACTTGTCATAAAGAGATTTAAATAATCTCAGAAATACTTATTTAACATTGTCGTTTGTCAACTTTATTGAACAGTATAAAACATTATTTCTCAATAATAAATTCTTTTTTATTCCATTGACATAAAAAATTAGTCCACATTTTAGAAAAGATAGGCAATTAAACTCTATCCTTTTTAGTCAATTTACCACCCTAAATTTATAACTATTTTTCAGAAGTCTTTGTCAGAATGTTTTCAAACTTTAATATGATAAGGAAGATATCGTAGTGATTACAAAAGGTAATTAAAGTTTTTCCCTGTCCTCTCAAATTAACGAGGTTACTTACCAATGTTACTTTTCTTGACTTTTGTGCACTTACACAGAATTCAATAATTAAATGACAGTTTGGGGTTACTTTCAGATTTACAATGTGAATATTTATCAGAAATTGTATTTTTCAATTCAAAAAGATCATATTTGATAGAAAATTTGTAATCAAACACCAACCATTAAAAATAATTAATACATAATTAACAAATAACTATGAAAAGGAATCCATTTCATGATAAACATCAAACAATTATACACAATCTTCAACACAAAACATCTTGACTCGAGACACATTTATCAAGATATTATATTCTTTAGTTGGCAACATAAGATTTTTTTTTCGTTTTTTTGCATTCCTTCAAAATACCATTCACTTATTATCACAATGTAATTTTATAACATGAGAAAGTCTTGGATTTGTCCGCTTAAGGTCAAGATCTGTAGTAAATGAAAGGTGCCTACAGGTTTCTCTAATTTGAGAAATGTATTAAATCATTTGGTTTTATAATCAATTTTATATAAATTGATTATAGGTACATGTATTAAGAGTATTTTGGAATGATTTTAAATTGAATTCCATGAATTTCAAAATGCTTCAGTAGTGGTTTCTACAATTTCTATAGAAGCTGTAAAATACGGGAATAAGTAACATTAAATTTATTATGACGTCACAATGGATCTAGCACAGGTTAAACACATGATGTCATACGCGTAGGTTCTACGTTAAATATGCTCATTTGAAAGCAATGGGAGAAAAAAATTGTCTACACGAAAATTAAATTATTAGGAATGAAACTTATTTTAACCCATTGTATACCATACAATATAACTTGAGACAGTTTACGCGGTTTGTGAAGCTGTTATTTCGTATAACATAGGTTAAATCAAGCTTCATTCCATATTGAGAATATCAGTTAAATCTGCTTTGGAAATATGTATTCAAACAGTTCGAATAGAATAACTATTGAAAAATATTTTTCACCGGAAAGATTAATGTAAAAATTATTTATATTGAATAAAATCTTAGGAGGATAATTTTTGAAGGATAGGACAAGGTCATAAATTAGGCTTTTTTCCGCTCTTGCATGCTGATACTGAAACGATAATTATCTTGAAAAACTGATACGAATGGGATAACCCTTTACAACCCTTTAGAGTGAGTATCAAGCGAGTTAAAAGCAAGTTATTTTTACCAATTGGCTTAGAAAGTAAGAAAATAGTGCCCTTACAGTTTACATTTAGTCGTGAATAAATATATTGTACCTGGTTTCCCGTTTAATTTATCCTCATCATTTCTTCGTTTTCGTGGTCTTTGTTTCATTGTACCTCATTTTTTGTGTCTCTAGAAATAATAAAAAAAGAACAATATATAATTCCTGTTATTTAAGGTAATTCCACCCTCCTATGATGTCATCGGTTTTTGCCAAAACTGTAATTAGTTTAATTCATACCTAATAGAAGATTATCTTTTGGAAGAATGCTATACAATAGGTGTAATGATAACTATTACTAAGTAAAAGAATTTATAAATGCATATTTTCTTTATTTAATAATTAATCAATCTTAAAAAAAGTGTTGACAAGGGCAATAATTCCCTCTCATGTCTATTCATTCAGGCTTTATTGTACTTCTAATGTAAAATAGGTTCCCTGATATTCAAAATTCAAAAGTATATTATAAGTAGGAAGTATTCAGGAACATTCAGCATAAGAATTATGCATTTTAACCAGTTTTTACATGTTTTTCATAATACTGTTTACAAACAATGTGCGATTTTTTATGTTGACATTCACTTCTGTTTATTTATGTTTCGCATCTTAAATAATATGGTGACCTATACATTTTTTGGAATAATTGGAAAATTTAAAGCATATTGAATAAAAATAAATGCAGAAATATTATACTTTGAAACATTAAAATTGTGAGGGTTGAAACACCTTAAACATTATCTTAAAGCAAATTTACTTGATTATTGTCAATATTAATTCATGAATCAGAAATTAATTGAAAAAGGAGTTGGACATTAATGCACCTAATCGGATTTTAAGAATTTTTCTGGGTAGGGTCAATATGTCAAAATTGGATATTTTTTGCCAAGCAAAACAACGTTTTCCACTGAATTTGGAAACCTTTTGTAATAGAGGACAAGAGAATATACTTACCTTACAATATGAGGAGGCGGGTTCAATGTCATTTTTTTTTACCCTTTCATAACTTTAAAAACTCAAAAGAGGAATCGTTTCCGATACTTTCTAGATCTGGCCAAGGCGCTTTTTGATCAAAGCTGTTTGTCAGGGGCATCTTGATTCTTTATATTAGAGTACGTTACACATTACTTATATTCAAGGACACCATTTTGGTACTACCTGTAGGGAGGGATTACTAAAGGTTCTCAGAGGTTCGTTGTAGCTGACAATATTTCTTTTTGCGAACTCCTAAATGACTCCACCTCTGGATGTTAAGGGGCCCGACTATAGTTTCCATTGCGCAATGTTTCGCGCATCATAGTAAAATGAAACGTATTTACTGTTTTAATGCAATTTTTTTGCTTAATTATTAAAATTAAACAAAATTAAGAAATTATAGGTATAAAAGTGTAATTACAATTTGATATAACTGATTCTTAACCGATTTTTCAATTGATACGTCGGTTGACGTCGTTGCAGTGTGTTTTTGACGTTATGATAATCTGTAGCTCTTAAAGAAAGGAATAATAAAAATATTATTAAAGAAAAAGTAATAAACATACGCTCTTGAAATTTAAATAGAAATTTGAGAATATTTCCACAATTTTTATTATGTTTTCATGTGAATCCACTGTATACATCATATTTTATTATACTCTATATAAATAGTAAAATTTGCTAATTTCTATTATTTCGAGATGCCCCCTCTGGTAACAAGACGGTAGAATTTTGTGTTTCTTACATATATTGTATTGTATAGTATTACTCATCAAATATTATAGTTTGAACAAAATGTCTATTGTAGTATTTGTATAATTTGCTTTAAAGTGCTAAAAATTGGCATTTCCCTATATAATCCTATAGTGAATGTACCTGTATTTTGAGACGGTCCCTCAAAAATACCTGGACGGTAGATTTCCCCCAAACTTTGCATGTACACTGAAGCTAATGTAAGTTATATATGGTATAAAAATGAACAGTTTGCTATTGTAGTTTTCACACAATAAAACTATAGTCGGCCCCCCTTAAACTCATTTTGTTAAACTCTGTACACAACATTGAGCACGGGCCGACAATGCTAAGGAATGGGTTTGCTTTCAGACATTTTTACTCTGAATTTTCTGGATTATTGTTTTAATATTGGGAATGGGTTTGCTTTGACACATTTCTACTTTAATTTTCTGAATAATTGTTTTTCAATTAATAATTTTCATTCAAACACAACAAAATTGCTATTTTCTTACGTATAAAGGGGGTTTTAAAAATGGGATTTTAGTAATACACGTAATACTGATGCAAGTGATATTACGAAACAGACGAAACAAAAACCTTTTGTATCTGGTTATCAATATAGAATAAGGAAATATATGTTTATTCAAAATATGAATAAACGTAGAAGTTCTCTGTATTTCATGAATGATTTTTTGGAGAAATAATCAAGCTTTAGGTTTGTTTGTGATGAATTAGATATATTATCTTGTAGAGTAAATTAGGATTTTAAATTGTAATTTAATATTGTCACTTAATGATACATTTGACAAACACAAAAGAACGTAACGATATTTTAAAACAAGCTCTTTTTTGGTATCTTAAGGTTAATAAAAGATCAAATCACAAAAGCAAAGAGGGGAAATCAGACCAAAATATCATTTTCTTTACTGAGCAATGCACCTTTGAAAGTTCTATTTTTTCATCAAATTTCAATGGTCGTGGGATTTTACATTGTGAATAATATGATAAGAACAAAGTGTAACTGAGTATGGCTTAACAGTTCAAAATATAGCAAGAATGACCGATCTGAATTGAATATTATTTAATTCCTTTAGGCAACGTATGACAAGAAGTTTTCTCTACTTAAATCCAAATTTCCAAAATATGATTAAAAGAACCTTTGTGCCATTCATAGCAGTAAACTTGAAGAAAAGACTAAGATGTGGGGAAGGCATGTTTTGAGGACGAATCATTATGACACTGGTGTATTTTTATGGTTTTTGAGTAATAGGAATTATTATGCAAGTTCAAATAAGATTTAATATTTTTGAAATAGAACTTCATGATTTTCAACAAGAGTGAAATAAAATGTATCCATGTTTTCGTACTTAACCATTCTCAAAAGAAGCTGTTTTTAGACGAATCCAAAAGGCATCAAGGCAGGGTATATCTACTGTCAAGATCTGTTTATTGAAGCATGATTTTGTTTCGATAGAATATTCTATCGTTGAAATGATACATATGTAAATTTCCTACGGACCCGGTTTAACAATACGGTGTGATATTTATATTGGCAAAGTAACGAAGAAAACACGGGAGATACTCTTAACTCAGTGCATACTCTAACCGAAATATCTGATGTTTTCCTGGCTTTTTTACGATTTTGATATTTTACATGCCAGGAAAACGTCAGAACCGGCGCCATTACGAAACCGGAAATTTCGCCGTCTTCAAGTGGAGTTGATTTTCGATACTTGTGAACCGAACTAAATGCCGAAATCAGAATTTATCAAGAGCACAATGCGTCTAACACTCACCAATATCGATGAAAAGAAAATATCACTCTACATTTCGTAACAATACAAGCAAGATTTGAAAATGCACGAAATGAAGACAAATCTGGACAGTATGACAAAACCTTTTTCAACGAATTATTTATTTCATGAATGCACTATAAAAACTACATGTATATTGGTAAGTTCTTTAAGTATTGCACTATTGATAACTTTTGACATTGAAATTTAATTCAGTTCGCAAGCATCTAAAACCAACTCGAGAATGCCGCTTCAGGTTGAGGGCGGCGATTTCCCAGTTTACGTAATGGCGCCGGTTCTGACGTTTTCCTGGCATGTAAAATATCAAAATCGTACAAACGTCAGTTTTTTCGGACTATGCATACTCTAAAACTCCAGTTCCAACTGTCTACATGCAGTGTTAATTTGAAGCGAGAAAAGAGTTGAAAGTCTTTATCAGAATTATTTTCAGGTAAAAACGCATACATAACCCCATACTGTTTTTTTTAAGTTATTAATTTGGTAGTTACATATATTTTAGTGCAAATGCTTTTGTGTTCTTCGGAATTGTTTCAGAGCCATTCTGCGATTTTTGTTATACTGCGAGTATAATGGAGATATTCTAATTAAGGTGAGAACTTAATTGTCTCGAAACACATATTAATAATTCTAGTTTTTGTTCTTCATTCCAATAAAAAAAAAAACATTTCCATATATTTAATCGTCGTATATTTAAGAAATCAGGGGCATTTTGATATGTTTTCTTAAGATTTCTATATTTGACAAAATGTTTTACTTCTGTTTGGAATGCCACTTTTTTTCGAAACGATAATTAATGCATTTCCATGTATATTAAATAGAGCTCCGTCCTAACACCAGAGCCCCTACCCCAGAGGCCATAAGGACCACAAATATGGAAGACGCACTCTAGCTCATCAGTACTATGTATTCGGTTAGATTGTATTATACCCAGGAGCAGAGGGAACTATTTTTGCAGAATTTATGGACTTTCGCTTTATTGTCTTAAGGGCTCCGCCCTTAACCAGAACCAGTGAACAAGGTGCCGAGAACTTCACAGTTTCGGAAGAGGCACTATTGCTTATCATTACTTCATTTTAAGTTTTCCAGCTTTAAACCCAGGAGGAGAGGAAAATATTTTCAATAATAATTAATTATTATTAAAACCACATCATATCTTAGAGCTCTTTATGTTTTTCACAGTTTTGTTAAGGAGTTAAATACTTATTACAATCATGCAAACAGTTTGACTCCTTGATGTCCAGGAGTAAAGAAGAACTTTAAAGATAGCGGTCATTTTGATAGATAAGGCTCCACCCCTCATGCCTCAGCACGCAAAGAGGGCAGCACGATGAAATTATAAAAAGAAAAAAAACTTCCACTTCATCCATAGATGCCTTATGCTAAATTGGATTGAAATCGGTTCAGCGGTTTCAGAGAATAAGCTGAAAATAAAAATGTAAGCAAACGACGGGTAAAATGGCAAGAAAAAGGAGACAATACAAATGCTTGAATATTTTCCCATATCTTAACACTAATTTGTTTGAATATTTGTTTGAAAAAACGTGTAAAAATTACTAATTTTTTTAATACCTCTAAATGCTTATTAAAACTGTAAATATTCATATAAACAGACATTTTGATGTTGTAAAACTATGTCAATGAGCATACAAACTAAGACCCGATTTTGTCGAATTCTTCAACTCTTAAAAGTCATTTGTAGAACGTCTATATCTCAAATCCTGAAGTAATACAATTACACTAAAGAAAGTTCTAGAATAAAATGATTTACATTTCCTTTATTCTCAAATATACAATTTGTGGTAGCCTTGTGCCCGATTGGAAGAGCCTTCTCTTTGTCATTATGATGCACTGGGTTCGATTTAATTCTCGGCGCCGCGTCAAACCTTAAACACCTAACATAAGTAACTGTTCTATCGATAAGCACCCGGGGTTTAAAGATTGTTTCATGGGTCTTTCGATGAGAGCTTAAGAACTAAGGTTCCTGTAGGCGCTCTCAAGATAAATTTATAACTTACCTTTAGTTTTGTAATCATCGAAATTTGTGTACTAAATTTGTTATTTAGTCTTATATATGTCATATTTCTGTGTGTTTCACTAATAGACAAGGAAACAATTTAATTTTTTCCCGATAGTATAAGGAAGTTTCTATCTGAAATTAAATATATTATAAATAAACAATAATATCACGTGCAAATTTAACAAATAATATATAACACGGAAACATTTCTCAATATTATAAAGAAGTAAAATCCGAGGTGACTTATCCTTCAACTTTGATTTCATATATAAATAACTAGCAACAATAGGAAAAGATAGTAAAGATAGGTCAGTGATACAATGAGTTTTTTGTTTTGTTGTGATTTTGGATTAATGATATTTATATAACGTGCAAATGAAACGACGAAGTTTTGGTTTTCTATTTCAAAATATTCTACGAACAATAGTAAGATCTGTGACATTTGATAACTTGCTCTTTTATTACCCCCCCCCCCCCCCCCCCCCCATCCAGGCAAAAGACTTTTATGTGTTATATAGGAATCTCTCTGTCCGTTTGTTTGCGCAAACATGTCCGATCCATATCGTTATTAAACATGTAGAGGAACATGAGAATGTCCTACTCCACACAAAGATTGTTCATTACCTGAGGGTGTGTCAAACATAACATTGAATTTAGGTCATATGGGCAAGTTCAGGGTTACTGAAAGAAAAAGTACATAATTCGTGTTAGGTTCTAATTGATAAACTTGGTGAGTTCCCTTTGAAACACATATTGCTTATGCTCTGAGAGTGTGACATGACCTTGACCCAATGTCATTTATACAAGTTCAAGGCCAGTTAAAGAAAAAAAATCATTTTTATTTTTAGCTCATATTTTTCTTATGCAAAAACTTGAGTGTACTACTTCAAAACAAGGTTGTTCATAGCATAAAGTTGTACAATGTATCATGATGTACAAGGTCATTTGGATGACTTCAAGGGCTCTGGAAGAAAAAGTTCACAATTCGTGTCTGGTCCATACAGATATTTGAAAATGCGGGGGAGACATTTACTCGTTCATTATCATTTTAATTCATGAGGAAAAAGCGCTAAGTACCATGTAAAACGAAAATTATTTTATCATTACGATTGCTTGACCTCTTATAAACTTAAACTTTTATATGAGAGTTTAACTGATTGAACTAGATATTTAGTTTACTAGTTGATGATAAATTGCTCATCTTTAAATTGTTTGACAACCTCAAATTTAAGTCAAGTGAAAGAGTTTTGTGAAAATCTCTTCGTCACTGTTGAACGAGTTTACCACTAATACAGGGTGGGGGAAAATGCATTAAGAAACTTGTTTTTCTTGTGTCGTAAGAAATTTAAGAAAAAAGAACTTCTATGGAGGTTTGATTAAAGGTCATACTAAACAATGTCCTGAGCATTTTGGGTTTTATATGGAAATGTTTTCATACTTCTATGGAGCTTTGATTAAAGGTCATACTAAACAATGTCCTGAGCATTTCGGGTTTTATATGGAAATGTTTTCATCTGAGCAACATTGATGGCAAGTTTCTAGTATGCCGGTCCCCTGAATCGCGACTGCGCATGAGCAGTAATTTCCCTCTTTGTTGCTATGCAGAATGAAAACAAACCGCCATTTTCCACTCGCTTCAACAAAATGCATTCGATCGAGTGATTAGGGTTAAAGTTCATAGTTTTCAAAATGTAGATTTTCTTTATAAATCCACTCTGAATTCTTATTGCATTTACTTATTTTTACTTATGGCATCAAAACGTACTCTACACAGTTCATGTTATATTCCAAAAGTGAAATACATATTTGAGTATACATGTAGGTGATGCATGTGTCTGGTTTCAATTTGAACTTTAAGCAGCCAACATTTACTTGAGAGATTGACACAGTTTAAAAAGATATCGTTTTTTAGCTCACCTGAGCTGAAGGCTCAAGTGAGCTTTTCTGATCAAAATTTGTCCTTTTTCCGTCGTCGTTGGCGTCGTTGTCGTAAACTTTTCACATTTTCACCATCTTCTCAAGAACCACTGGGACAATTTCAACCAAACTTGTTACAAAGTATGTTTGGGTAAAGGGGATTCAAGTTTGTTCAAATGAAGGGCCACGCCTTCATTCAAGGGGAGATAATTTGGAATTAATAAAAATGTGGTATGTTTTTAAAATCTTCTTCTCAAGAAAGTTTTACATACGAGTAAATAGGGAAAATCTTTAAAAATCTTTTTCTCATAACCACTGGGCCAGGAAAGATGAAACTCATGTGGAATCATCCTCTGGAAGTGTAGATTCAAGTTTGTTCAAATCATGGTCCCCGGGGGTAGGGTGGGGCCAAAATGGCTGATCAAAGTTTTACATAGGAGTATCTAGGAAAAATCTTTAAAAATCTTCTTCTCAAGAACCACTGGGCCAGGAAAGATGAAACTCATGTGGAATCATCCTCAGGTATTGTAGATTAAAGTTTGTTCAAATAGAATTAAAATTCAAGCCAACCCCCCCCCCCCCCCCCCCCCCCTCCCCCCGCCTCAGTAAACCTTCAGTTCTGATCTGATATGTGCTTTTTCCTAGCCGATGTGCTCAGGTGAGCGATGTGGCCCCTGGGCCTCTTGTGTTAGATTTTCATCCGACTACAGGTTTTCAAAATATCTTCGACTGTCGTCTCCATCATTTAGACGCATGCCTTTTTTCGCGCATATCGAAAAGGTTTGATGATCAAGACTTATTTCCATTGTTTACTTTATTTATTTCCCGGGCGACAATTAATGAATACATGTACATCAATGTTTTCTTGTTTAAATCCTGTTGCATGTTTGTAAGATTTTAGCATATGTTTTATTTGTGAAATTTATTGTCTTTCGACACTTCAATATAGAGCAAGCGTTTCCGTACTCGAGTAATATATTATTTGAATATATACGCTGTCAAATATCTTTACAGTTGAATAAATTTGTTTTCCAATTAAAATTTTAAGCCACGATATCAGATTGGGCTATCTACCGGTGTATATTCGGTGTATACATAAAAAGTACATTTTTTGATGAACGGACGAAAACAACGGTCAGAACTCTATCATTAACCCATTCATCGATGAACCACCGATACCAAAAGCTGGACTCCATCATTTTTTAATTTTTTTTTTTGGAGAATTTAACAAAATGAGAAATTCTGAAATCTAAATTCTTAGATTAGATTTAAGTGCGTGTTTAATATGTGTGAGGGTGTGTGTATATAGATATAAACACTCAAAACTCATATTTTGTGTAAAAATTCATCTTCTAGTAAGAATTCTTTTTATGTTACTTTCACAGTTAACAGTGGTTAACTTTCATGTTAACTACATGTAATTGGCTGCCCTTTTCATATAGAGTACTAAACACGCCTTTATAGGATATTAATGCATGAAACCCTTTTCAATGTGATTATATCACATTTTAGCCAATGTTTGGGCGAATTATCTCTTTATCTCTCGTATCTCCGGATGAAAACACATGATCGACCAACGCAGAGTATTCAAATTTAGTTTATAGAAAACCGATGCCTTGAAAAGTTTAAATATTAGTCAGCCTACTGTCACCTAAAAATCCTTCGCTGATATTGATGTCTTTGTCTTATGACATTCACAAAATTCAAATTACTGAATTCAATCGACCGACCTCTGTCTCAAAATATTGTCTGTTTGGATATCAAAGTCAACAGACTGCTTCACGACTGAAGCCTTCAAAGTATCCAATTACCGACACAAAAAATAAAACATTGCCCATTGGAAATAAATGAGGTCGGACAACAGCAAAAAAACCGTGAGTTCGGAATCAGAAAGATAACCACCAAGCTGCCAATTGTCAACATTAGATGCTGACTTCTTCCTACATGATCATTGATCGTTGCGACTGGGGTAAAAGGTACTTTGGCACAAATTGTAGCTGTTATCATATCCTTAAATAGTTTAAATAGAAACTATTATGCTCAGATCTAAGAAAACATCGCAAATCATTGCTGCCAATATTAATCGCTCAATTATGTTAGAACACTGCTGTTGATCCTTGATTGGAACATGCAAAGTTAAATACACCAAATTATACATTGTGATTGTGACTGACTCAAGGGTCACAAAGATTGCATGACGCAAATAACATGAGAAGAATCTGGCTTCTCAAATATGATTATCAAAAGTCATTTTGAAAAAAGGCGATTAACAATCGTGAAAACAATTTCACAATTCCCTTTTTAGGTCACGTGAGTCACTCGATGACCTATTGCTATCTGTTATCGTCCGCCTTACGTCATTCGTCGTAAATCGGTCGTAAACATAGAGGGGGTCTACTTATATACTGAAAATAAATAAATTGTTTGAAATCTGCTCCTTGGTATTAATCAAACATTTTTTGAAAAGCAAGAGTGCCTTTTCCAAAATTGTGAAATATATGCACCAAGGGTCAGGGGTTCATGTGTGGTAGTGGCACTACTGATTATTGCTTAATATTACTGATTATATGAAATGCATTTTTGGGTTCCCCAACTCTGTGTTTGGGTATAAAGTAAGCAAACTAAACATGCAAAGTGTAAAGCTACATGTATGTTAGCAATGGTGCCTCTTTAAAAATTGTGAATGCCATGATGTCTAGTTTAAAACATAAACCAAATTCAATCGTTGGAAAGTTGTTGCATGATGCTCATGTGACCTTTAAGGGCCATGGGCCTCTTGTCTATTAATACACTCAAATTGTCTAAGACTTGTCTGAAAATTCCATGTGCCTAAGTAGAAATAATATACAAACATTTTTATTTACTATATCTTCAGGATATCCTTGTTAAGTGATGGCTTCAGCTTTGAAAGACCGATATCAGCTCTTCATTATTTTATGAGAAATTTTCCCACTTTTTAAACAGATATTTTTTTTTTACACAAGATGCTTTCTGGTTTAAATATTTATGATTGCATAATATGAATTATACTCTTAAAATGTCAAGAAAAGCCAGATAGACATAAAAAATTTTAGCTCACCTGAGCCGAAAGCTCAAGTGAGCTTTTCTGATCAAAATTTGTCCGTTGTCGTCGTCGTCGTTGTCGTAAACTTTTCACATTTTCATCTTCTCAAGAACCACTGGGCCAATTTCAACCAAACTTGCCACAAGGTATCCTTAGGTGAAGGGGATTCAAGTTTGTTCAAATAAAGAGCCACACCCTCTTCCAAGGGGAGATAATTATGAATTAATGGAAAATTAATGGCATTTTAAAAAAAATCTTCTTCTCAAGAACCACTGAGCCAAAAAATATGAAACTCTTGTGGAAGCATCCTCAGGTAGTGTAGATTCAAGTTTGTTCAAATCATGGCCCCTGGGGGTAGGGTGGGGCCACAATGGCCGATCAAAGTTTTACATACGAGTAAATAGGGAAAATCTTTAAATATCTTCTCATAACCACTGGGCCAGGAAAGATGAAACTCATGTGGAAGCATCTTCAGGTAGTGCAGATTTAAGTTTGTTCAAATCATGACCCCCGGGGTAGGTTGGGGCCACAATGGCCGATCGAAGTTTTACATAGGAGTAAATAGGGAAAATCTTAAAAAATCATCTTTTCAAGAACCACTATGCCAGTAAAGATGAAACTCATGTGGAAGCATTCTCAGATAGTGTAGATTCCAGTTTGTTTAAATCATGATCCCTTAGGGTAGGGTAGGGACAAAATGGCTGATCAAATTTTTATACAGGACTATAAATAGGGAAATCTTTAATAACCGTCTTCTCAAGTACTTCAAAGCCTTGTTCAGTGATATTAAAATGGAATCATTCTCAGGTAGTGTAGATTCTAGTTCAAATTATAATACCCAGGGATAGGGTGAGGTCACAATGGGGGATCCAAGTCTTACATTAAAATATATTTTTAAAAATCTTCTCAAGAATAGCAAAGCCATGAGTAGTGATACCAGTGTTTACATGGAAGCATTTCCGGGTAGTGTAGAATTTAGTTTGTTCAAATCCTGATTTAAATTTATACAAATCATGGCCCTTTGAGGTAGGGAGGGAAACAACCGGGAATCAAATTCAAATTTTTATGAAGTTATATATATGTTTTTTTAAAAATCTTTTGATCATGAACAGCAAAGTCATATGCTGTATTAATATAAAGGCATTCTCAAGTAGTATTAAATTCAAGTCACCACACCCCCTCCCCTTCTTCAGTAAACTTGTCAGTTCTGATCTGATTAGTGCTTTTTCCTAGCCGATTTGCTTAGGTGAGCTATGTGGCCCCTGGGCCTCTTGTTTTCAATATTAAAATCAAACATATTATTTCTTAATAATGCTAAAACTGTGGTATATTTTAAAACAAGCTTATTTAGAGAATCTTTGTCTACATCCGAACAAGCGGATGTGCTGACCTGGAAGGGGCGGCGGGAAGGGTGTCGAGGGGGGAGGGGGGCATAGGGTTTAATGAAATTTATACCCACATAAGCACGTAGTGTATGGCGTTATGACCTTGACTTTTTGACATCAGAAGATATCCTCTTAAGCTAAAGTTTGTTGTGGTATAAAATAACATTGCCAAAGTTCAAATGCTTCTCGGGATATCGCGCAGAAATGAAGACACCGAATTTTTGAAAATATAATCTTGACCTTTGACCTCAAAATCAATAGGAATCATCCTTATACAATATTGAGTGGTGGTAATAATGTCATTGCAAAATCGTAAAAATTAAACCAGGAAAAATTATTGAATTAATGATCTTGACCATTTGATCTAAAAACCAGAAGGGATCTTCAGTAGACCATAGGAAGCTAGTGTGTAGAATTTCATCGCAAAAGCTGAATGGTTCTTAAGGTATCACGAGGAAAAGAAAGCGTTAAAGATAGGAAAACAGACAGACGGAGTTAAATATCCCCCATTTTCAGCGGGGGACAAAAACAGGTCACTGCTACGAATGGTATTATGACACATTCTAAATAGAAATTGTAAAGTTGAAATATTTTTGAGAAAATACATGTATTAATTTTAAACTTTGACCGATCTTGATCGAAATTGAACTGAACTCTACCATAATTTGATAATAAATGATAATAGAAGCTAGTTCAGAGAATTTGTGTCCCCCGCTGTAGGAAAGAGGTGGATGCTTAGATTGGGGGTTTGACCAATCCTCCCTCGGATTCGCTGATTTATTCAATACCTAGTGTTCTGAAGAAAATAAAAATGCCATTACGGAGATAAAAAATTGACTGCTTATTCTGTAAATTGTTATATATGCATGAGGATTCTGTAGATATATAATATTTAACACACAATAATAATATTTTTTACACGCCATACCTTATTACTTCTTCATTTCATTTAGTTAATGATAAAAAAAAAATCCAAAAAAGGATCAACTGTGATTTGAACCGGAGGCCTCTTGCACGCTAAGCTAGATATCTTTACCGTCGACCATCGAATTTTCTTAAAAGGAGCGTAACACTGTCATAAATGGCCCGATCCTATCCAAAACAGAAATTGACCAGGATATTTTATGATAAATCTGTATACACAATTTTATTTTAATATGCATAACCTCTGCAAAGAAAATGAACGGAAACTGCAAATAATTTTAATTTTTCAAAGTCCAAGGGGCATAACCCTTAAAAATGGGGCGATCATACCCAAACAGAACTTGATCTAGATATTCTTGTGATAAATGTGTATACTGGAATTTCCATTTATTCAAAAATGAGTTTCATCCAGGTTTTTTGGCTTAGTTAGATATTTAAATACTTTTTACTCCCCGTAAAGATTAGTGGGTATGTAGTTTTTGTCGTGTCCGTCCGTCTGAAACGCATATTGAATGTAATTTGCTACACAGATTTATCATGAAAATATATATGTCAGGTTACGTTTCGGGTGAGATCGGGCCACTTGTGACAGAGTCACACCCCTTGGAATTAGAAAAATTCCATTTTTTTAATGTTTGCAGTTCTCGTTCATATTTTGGAGAGGTTGCACATAAATAAAATTTAGCATCATTTTTATCAAAACTAAGAAAAACTACATTTATATGGGGGATGGAGGCATAATTTTTTTTTTTTTACAAACATGTCTTGTGAAAAGTCATTACTTGAAAACATTTTCATCTTCTTCTCAAGAACCACTGGGCCAAGGGCCATGCCATTTTCCAAGGGGAGATAACTATGAATAAGAGAAAAATAAAAGGGGGGGTTCAGTGTTTCACAAACACATCTTGTTTCTAAACTATAAAGCTTTTTTTTTCTTAAAGTAATTATTTTAGATATTATTAAAGCGAAATATTCATCATGTTTATTTAAATTCATTGATTTATGAAGCTGTTTTAAAAAGCTGTGCCTCTCCCACACGCGTATTACCAATGCCTCGATTTCAATCACATCAAAATTGCTCAAATAGCGTGCAATGCTTAACTAGGGCTAACAAAACAACTGATACAACTATAACGTGTACATAATCTTTTCGGAATTATTTTTAGCTCACCTGAGCCGAAGGCTCAAGTGAGCTTTTCTGATCAAAATTTCTCCCTCGCCTGACGTCGTCGTTGTCGTAAACGTTAAACATTTTCATCTTCTTCTCAAGAACCACTGGGCCAAGGGCCATGCCATTTTCCAAGGGGAGATAACTATGAATAAGAGAAAAATAAAAGGAATTTAAAAAAAAATCTTCTTCTCAAGAACCACTGGGCCGGAAAGATGAAACTTATGTGGAATCATCCTCAGGTAGTGTAGATTTAAGTTTGTTCAAATCATGACCCCCGGGGGTAGGGTGGGGCCAAAATGGCCGATCCAAGTTTTACATAGGAGTATATAGGAAAAATCTTTAAAAATCTTCTTCTCAAGAACCACTGGGCCAGGAAAGATGAAACTCATGTGGAATCATCCTCAGGTTATATAGATTCAAGTTCAAATCCTGACACCCGGGGGTACGGTGGGGCCAAAATGGCTGATCCAAGTTTTACTTAGGAATATATAGGGAAACCTTCTAAAATCTTCTTTTCAAGTACTTCAAAGCCATGATTAGTAATATTTATATGGAATCATCCTCAGGTAGTGTAGATTCTAGGTCGTTCAAATTATCAAAAACTCAAGCCCATCCTCCCCCACCCCCACCTCTGTAAACTTTCAGTTCAGGTTTGTTTTAAAAATATGGTTGACTTGCATGTTCTCCCTAATTCTGAAGATTTTATGCACTAATTTGTGAGTATTTATTCACAAATTAATTTCCTTTATAGAAATTATTTTCTATTTAAAAAAATAATGTGTCTATCCAGCCTCTCTTTACATTTATTAGTGGTCAGCTAGTTCTATGCCAGCATTTACTTTGTGAAAAAATACAAGGATGATAAACTGCGATAAAATCTAGTAATCAAAAAGAAATACAAATCTAAAACCCCTCAAAGGTCAACTGGATACTTATTAAGTTTTATTTATTTTAAATTGTTATTAATCAATAATTCAGTTTATTACTACGTTGATTGCAAACAATCCCTCCTAGGAGACTTCTGTTTGTCTTTACCGCAAAATTGTCAGTCTACTTTGGAAGAACAATCCGATGTATTTTCATAGTACTTAAATTTCAGTTTTTGAGGTAATAGTACTTCATACAGTGTCAATGTACATTATAATGATCTCAAAAACATGTATACGTCTAAATGATAATTATCAAACTCCTGCGTCTCGAATTCCAGAAAATGTAAAATTTAATCTTCTGCTGTGTATCTTGCAAAATAGGTCAAAAGTCAGGGTCAAGTAGACGCTAACGCTGTTACTTTTTCAAAATGGTTTAGAGTGTTTATAAAAGCTTTGTAGTTTTTGCATATAACTTTGCCTACTTGTGTTTCTGTTTAATATGAAAAAAAGAAGAATTTTATAATCCAACCATATAATTATCCTTATAAAATTTAATTTTAGTTGTAACGCGTCATTTGATTGGGTAAAAGATTTAAGCAGTTTGATATAACATAACTTACCTACGTTACAATGAGCTACGTCAAAACGTATTACTCCGCTTGACGTTACTTTTAATTTGAACCTTTTTTTCGGAGACAAAATATTCTCATTGTCTACACTGATATTAAATTATACTCTTATACATTTATATAAGCGTAAACTGCCCCAAGTCTAGTTATATCATATAACAAAAGTTGAAATAGGCTTCATTCCTTAAGTACACCATTCTTTTTATAGTATATGATCTAACGGTTTACACTTCCTAAAAGTTACCTTTGAAGATCCTTTCTTTACGAAAGACGAATAGGGCCACATAAAAAAATATTTTTATCTCGTAATTACGAGAAAAGATCTCGTTATTACGAGTTAATGATCTCGTTATTACGAGTTGATTATCTCGTTATTACGAGAAAAGATCTTGTAATAACGAGAAAAAATCTCGTTATTACGAGTTGATTATCTCGTAATTACGACATCTTTTCTCGTAATAACGAGATAATTATCTCGTAATAACGAGATCTTTTTTCGTTATAACGAGATAATTAACTCGTAATTTCGAGATAATTAACTCGTAATAACGAGATCTTTTCTTGTTATTACGAGATCTTTCCTTGTAATAACGAGATCGATAGTTCGTAATAACGAGATCTTTTCTCGTAATAACGAGATCATTAACTCGTAATAACGAGATCTTTTCTCGTAATTACGAGATAATTAACTCGTAATAACGAGATCTTTTCTCGTAATTACGAGATAAAAATATTTTTTTTATGTGGCCCTATTCGTCTTTTCTTTGTAAGAAAGGACTTTTTAAAAAAAAGTATTTAAATAAACAGCAGAAAAATGTGAAAGTTTAGTATGTTACCTTCAGGAAAAAAACTAATATTTGAATTACTTGCAAGCATTCAAACTAAATATGATGTTTTTATGCTATTTGTTTATCAAAACTGTTCAAATAAGTTTGTACCCTAAATGTCAAACTGCATCGAGGAGTCAATTAGAATGAATATCCGGATGACTTGAATGCAAAAGTGGAAACTTGCTTATATTTTGTCCTATTGTGGTCTTAGTACATTTTGTTCAATATGTATAAATAAAACATGTAAGTAGCAGATGTTTCGCTTAACGATATTCTCTTTATTAAAAACAGAAGTTCCATTGATCTTGTAAGCAAAGCAATCTAGAATTACAAGGCTAAGGTGTAGTCCCAATGTGTCATCTTTAGCGTCATTGATTAAAAAAATTAACACGATATATTTTTTCTATATTTTACCTGATCTTGTTTATCAAACAAAGCATTGACTTACATGTACATTCTTAAAATTCAAAACAGTAAGTGTATTTTCATTTTCAACTGCAAAAAAAGATTCCCGCTCTTCGCTTCAATCCAGCTGTTAACAGGACTTGTATGGTAAATCACTTTTTTCGCATAATAAATATATGTCTCAAACACTTTAAATATTTAACTTGATATCACTTCGCAAACAGGCAAGTCATTTCATTTTGGAACATTTCCAAATATGCAGTTTTCCGTTGAAAGAACATGGTAATAAATCGACAGGTTTCTTTAGTTACATCAAGCCACAACAATGTTTTATGGCCTAGTGAGGAATATTTTACCTCCCAGCAACAGCTGACTTGTTTAAGGAGCATGTAAATTAAGAGTCGTAAAGAACATTAACATAGGCTTTGTACAAATTGGTCAAAAAATATTTTTGGTATTGAACATGTGAAATAAGAAAACCTCTGCATGCAGATTTAATGTCAATATTTTAGTTATTTACAGTGTCAAACTGTACGAATTTATTACAGTTTTTAAAAACTTTTCTTGTAATGTAGAAGTTGAAATATCTTCCTTTGTGCTTGATGGTCAAGGAAATATTAATTTGCTAATATTTTCTATAATCTGAGGTTGATGTACCCCTTTTGAAATGCTCAGTGTTTCATTCTCCCACGAAACTATTGCCGACTCGGCGTAAAAAATAAGAGGCCCAAGGGTCTTAATGGTCACCTGAGTGATTATTAAACAATGACTTAGAGGATCCATAGAATGTAAAGTAAACTGATAGAATAAGATTAAGCTTTCCCAAAAGCTAGCATTAGTCGGTTTAAGAACTCTACAGAGCACACATGTAATCTGCTGATCACTGAACAACTTAAATAAAGGAGATGGGCGAACATGACGAGAGAGATAAGCCCATAGCGCAACAAACATGAAGGCGAAGAATTAAATCTCAATTATATCAAAATTTTCCATAATATTTCATCTAACATCAAAGTATACTTTATGTAAAATCTCTACAACTCGCACAAATCTCATGAAGATTGAAGTTATTTGCCTTTGAAATATTATACACACAGGAAAGAGGACAAAACGAGTCTTTTTTCACACTGTAACACTATTTTTCGATATGAGTGGGTCTTCTCTCCATTTTTTTAAAAGTTAATCCTCAAAGTTTGCATACAAACATACATATTTTGGTTTCCAAAATTATCGAGCAAAGGCCCACTATACCTTAAAAATATAATTTTATGACATAATTTTCGTATCTTTTCGAGAAATACTTGAAGTCCTTTTAGTCAACGGTCATATCACAAACATGATTTAAATGACCAAATTCATCAGGACTTGTGTAGCGTGGTGGTTAGAGTGCTATTCTCAGTTAAGAATGCAGTTCAGGATTTTTATTGCCAGGGTTCGAACCCAATGGATGTCAAATTATTTTTTATATACAAGAATAAATTTTAACAAAAAAATTTCCTCAAACCTTTTTGTTTATCATGATCTTATAAAAATCAACGATGAGAACTTTACTCTAAATACTAAATTCACACTTTGAACATGATTTTATATATCTGAAGCTAGTGGGCTTTCTGCACGCTAAGTTCACCCATCTACTTTACTTACTTACTTCAGAGAAATAGGACGATAATAATCATTGAAATAATTAGTCTTATAGTTAGCTACAACACATAAATCAATCCCCCATTTACCACTATCACCAAGACTATAAAGCCATTTCATATACAGGTATACCAAACAATTCTGAAGAATGAAATTACAAAATTATGTGTCCTTCTGTACTATTTTTAAACTTAAGATGTAATATCTCACATTGGCCTATCTTGAACTTTGAAGATCGATCAATTTAATAAGTTATTTCGGTCTCATTTTTATTTATCTATTATTTACAAGTCTTTCTGATCATGAAGGGTATGGAGATAACGAACAGTATTCAATATCCCAGTCGATAAAACAATACCAAATAGGGGCAAAGCAGACAAAAACCTCCAAAACATCAGAGGTGGGATCAGGTGCCATGGAGGAGTGAACATTTCCTGCCAAATATTCACACCCGCCGTGTGCTTCTTGTCATGATCGGGAAATAACGGGAAAATTCGTCGTAAATTAAGTGTATTAATAATGGACTAAGAATAAGTATGAAAAATCAGTCAGCATTTGACTTTATCATCAAAAGTATGAAAGCAGTTTTTGTATTAAGGTAGGATTTTTCTCATATTTCTAATATTTAAAAATTAATGAAATTTTCAGAATCAAATAGACAATATCAGTGTTTGATAGTATCATTGAAATTAAATTTGGCCGTATTATATTATAGACAAGGTCAGGTCAAGGTCATTATTTTTTCCTTGACATTAAGAATAAAAAAATAACTGTTGCCATTTACATGATACCTAATTCTATTTCAAAAGTTATATGACTATTCTTTTGCATAAAAACATATTACTATATCGGGTCTATAGCATGATTTTACCAAATTTACATAAATAATTTAACTTAACTTGATATTGGCTAATCCGAATTTTCAAATCCATAAAAAGTATTTTTTCTCTCTGAGTAAACGATCAAAACTTTGTTTTTTATCATTTTGTATATTTGTAAGGCTACTTAGTTATTTTTTTTTAGGATGTATTAGTTATTTTCATATGCTTCCTATATTTAACTTTTTCTTGTTTTCACATATAATAAAGTAGTCTTATAAAAAAAAAAGTTTTGATCGTTTACTCAGAGAGAAAAAAGTACTTTGTATGGATTTTAAGCTCAAATCTGCACTTTGATAGGAAGCGTTTAAAAGCAAATAAAGTTCTAATTTGTATGAAAAATCATATTTATTTGATATATTTTGAAAGTTTAAACCCTCGTTATTAATTAAACTTACATTTGAAAATTTCTCCAAGTCTTCGATTGTGTAAAAATTATAACTAAATTCATTTTTCTATTATAATTTTGAAAGGCAGAAAAGAAGATATTTTCATACGCCACCATTCCTCCGAATATATAGTCCCTGCTAGTTTTCAAACGCAGTTTACCATTTGTATTTAAAGTTGTACAATTGTGATGAGGAAAGAAAAATATGGTCTTTTAAATTCCTTACACCTCAATATATAAGACATATAAGCAAATATACTTCGAATGTTTCATCTAGTCAGAAACCAGAGAAGAACCCTACCTTAAACAAGAAAATTTCTTGCATAATTCTTTTATACTATTAACTTTTCAAAATACAGTATATACAGTGATAAATTATCAAAAGTGAATTGCAAAGGGGAATAACCTCTCAGTAAAAACAAATTTATATAGCCCTGGCCAGGACAGAAAACTTCATCAAATGGTTCCATGTTTTTAAAAAATCTGGTTAAAATATCCTCGCTTATACAAACATTTACTTTGTTTGCCTTTGATATGCCAAGGATCAGAGAAGATTTTCAAAGAAATAATGCATTTAACTACAGGTTCAACACAGCCCTAGCTAACACAAAAGCTCCTGATATAGGGTCATGAATTCACATATCTGGAAGAGGTACCTTCAACACATATCTGTGCACCAAGGTATGCACTTAGTTGAAGATACTATTTTACTATATTATCACTCTTGCTCATTATAATTATAAACTTAGTTTGTTTGTTTATTACTCAGGAGCAGAGAGAAAGATTTTGAAAGAATAAATTATGCATTTTAATTAATGTATTTTCACTATATATTCAATAGTGCCCCAGAACCCTGACCCAGATGTCATGAAATTCACAATTATGGAAAAGGGACTCCTGCTCATTTTAACTATGTACTTAGTTAGTCTGATTAATACCAAGGAGCAGAGAAGAAGATTTTCCAAAGAAATATGCACTTTAACTATGTTCAATACAGCACCTCCCTAACACCAGAACCCCTGACCATGAAATTCACAATTTTGGAAGATCATAACTACTGCATACAGAGTTATTTTCGCCCCGTGTTTTCCCCTGTCACATTTGGAAAAAAGTTTGCCCCGTTTTAAATTCGCACAGAAAGATTTTTTTTAAAAATACTATACTGTTTACTTTGAATTCGCCCCGATTTAAATTCGCTCACTTTGGACGAGGGCAAAAAGGGCCAAAATAAAACGGGGGCGAGAATTCCCCTGTATACAGTATTTACACATGTACTTACTTTAATACCAAGGAGCAGAGGAGATTTTCAATTAAATAATGCATTTTTCATATATGATCTAAATAGCCCCGCCCTAACACCAGAATCCAGGGCCCTTGAATTTACAAATTTGGAAGAGGGACTCGTTGTCATTACAACTAACTACAGTGTACTTAGTTAGTTTATTTAATACCTAGGGCGAAGATGATTTTCAAAGAAACAATGCACTTTCACTTTTAATTTGTTCAGCGGTTCCAGATAAGAAGCTGGAAATGTTCGAAAGTTTACGACCGATTGATGACAGATAGCAATAGTTCACCTGAGTAATTCAGGTGATCTACGACACCATCATCAACCGCAGTAGGATATTTATTTTCAAATTGACCCTAGTTTTAATTTCCAGGAATGACATTAAGGTTTCAGGGTAGTCTCTGCGAATTGAAATAGAACGAGATATTAGAAATCAGAAGTCTCTGTCGAGGCTGAAGCTCTCCTGGTTTATACTTTTAATAAAGGAAGAGAAAAGAAGCCATTGCCATCAGACTAAAGCTGTAGGAGAAGCAGTGTTTTAAAAAAAAATTTCTATTTTGATTAACCATGGCCACTGTTCATCAAAATCAAAAACCAATACTCTAATCCTGTATCATAGGGTAGTCTACTTGTATGCCAAGCTATTTTGAAATCAAACCAAAAACTGTAGGAGGAATAGCGTTTTAAAGGTATTTCACCGAAATTTTAATTTTTAGTATTCATGGCAACACCGTTCATCAAAATCAAAAACTGATGCACTTAATTAGTGTCATCGTGTAGTTTACTTGTGTGCAAAGTTATATTGAGATCAAACAGAAACTAGACGAGGAGCAGTGTTTTAAAGGAAGTTTACCGATTTTTTTTTTTAATAAGCATGGCAAAAACCCTTCAACGAAAACAAAAACTGAGGCACTAAATTATGTATCCTAGTGTAGTCTACTTTTGTGCAATTTATATTGAAATCGGACCAAAACTGTAGGAGGAGAAGTCTATTAAAAGAATTTCAGAGATTCAGAAATCTCAAGGAGATAATCTTTATAGCACCACATTAACACTAGAAGTCCTGACCCTGGGGCCAGGAAATTCACAATTTTGGAAGAGGCAGCCTTATTCAACAGACATTGTAACTATACAATTGTTGATTTTATTGAATTCCAACGAAGAGAGAAGAATTTCAAAGAATTGCATTATGTAATCTATATAGCCCCACCCTAGCACTAAAATCGATGACCCTGGGGCCATGAATTTCAACTTTGGTACAGGATTCAATGCTAATTACATTCATGCCAACAGTATGACTGCAAGATGTCCAGAAGTAAAGAAGATGATTTTTAAAGATTGAATTAATTTTAATCCCACCCCTTAGGCCCCTCCCTGTCACTTAAACCCGTGACACTGGGACCATGAGATTCACAATTTTGGAAGAGGCAGCCTTTACAACATAACTGTGCACTTGGTTAGTTTATTTAATGCCCATGAAGAGAGAAGAATTTCAAATAATTATGCAGTTTAAATATATAATCTATAGCCCGCCCTAGCACTAGAACCCTTACCCTTGGGCCATGAAATTCATAAATGTGAAAGAGGCAGTCATCTTCAACTTAGCTATAGATTTGGTTAGACTATTTAATGCCAAGGAGCAGAAAAGAATTATTTCAAATGAACATTGCATTTTCCACATATAATATATTTGAACCCGCCATAGCACTAGAAACCCTGGCCCTGGGGCAATGAATTTCACAATTCGGGTAGAGGACTCCATGCTGTTTACAGTCATTCCAACAGTTAGACTTCTTGATGTTCAGGAGTAATAATTTTTAAAAATTGCACTATTTTTAGTTGTTTTGGCCCAACCCCCAGTCCCCGGGGTGGGGGGGACCTTAGAATTCTCAACTTTTGTTGGCCTTTACCCATAGATGCTATATGCTAAATTTAATTGAAATTGGTTCAGTAGTTTCAGAGAAGAAGCTGAAAATGCTTAAATGTTAACGGATGACGACGGACGAAAACGGATAGCAATAGGAATCGAAAATCGATACACGAAATTCTGTATCATAGTGTAGTCTACTTATATACCAAACTACATGTATTTTGAATCAGGCCAAAACTGGAGGAGGAATAGCGATTTAAAGATATTTCACAGAAATTTTAATTTTTAGTTACCATGCCAACACCGTTCCGATGCACTTTATTATGTATCATAGTGTAGTCTTCTTGCTTGTGAGCCAAAAGATATTGAATTCAGACCAAAACTGTAGGAGGAGTAGCGTTTTAAAGGATTTTCACAGAAATTTTTATTTTTTGGTAAGCATGGCAACACCGTTCATTGATATCAACAAAAGGCCCACGGGCCTTATAGGTAACCTGTGTATCGTGTAACAACTTTCCAACAATTGAATTTGGTTCGTGTTTTAAACCAGAGGCTATGAACTTCACAATTTTGTAACAGGTACCATTGCTTATCATAACTATTATCTACGCATGGTTACCCAGAGGTGGATCAGAGTAATAAAGGGAAAATGTACTTCCACTTTATAACCAGTTGTGCACCCCACCCCAAAGGAACCAATGACCCTCGGGCCACATATTTCACAATTTTGGATTTTTTTTCATAAAATGGTTGATTAATACCAAAGAGCAGATTTCAAAGCATTGATTTATCTTCAGACTGTGTAACCCCAACCCTCCCCCACCCCAAATATCCCTGACTCAGGGGGCTTGAAAAATAACCATATTGCTTAATGCACCTTTCATCATAACTATGTACTTAAATACTTCATTTAATATCCAGGAGCATAGAAGAAGATTTTCATAGAATTAAAGCATTTTCACTTTATAATCAATAGAGCCCCTCACTAACACCAGAACCCCTGAACCTGGGGCCATAAAATTCACAATTTTGGAAGAGCTCACCATTAACTATGTACTTAGTTTATTTAAAACCAATGAGCAGACAAAAAGTTTTTCAAAGAATTAGTGTATTTTCACTATATATATAATCAAAAGAGCCCCACCCTAATACTAGAAACCCTGACCCTTGGGATATTAAATTCACAATTTTGGAAGAAACACTTACTCATCATAACTATGAACTTAGTTAATTTAATAATGGTAGTTGCTGTATACAATTTTACCTCACAACTTTTGTTCCCTTTACCAATAGATGCTATATTCCAAATTTGGTTGAAATTGGTGCAGTGGTTTCAGAGAAGAAGCTGAAAATGTTCAAATATTTTAAACACACGACACACGACGACGGACTGAGATTACCTTATAATGATGCACGTAATTATGTACCATAGTGTAGCCTACTTGTATGACAAATTATATTGAAATCAGACCAACACTGTAGGAGGAGTAGCGTTATGAAGGATTTTTACAGAGATTTCTATTTTATTAACCATGGCAACACCGTTCATCGAAATCAAAAACCGCTGCACCAAATTATGTATCTTAGTCAAGTCTACTTCAGTGTCAAGTAATATTGAAATCAGACTAAAACTGTAGGAGGAGTAGCATTTTGAAAAATTGTTTACAGACAGACATACAGACAGACGGACGGACACCTTACTATCGCATAAGCTCTTCCAGTCTCTGCCCAGTAGAGCTAAAACTAGACTAGGGTCTGGGGCTTCGAATTGAAGGAGTTTAGATAAATTGCAAACACCTAAGGGAAAAATCTGTAGATTGTATTGATTTTTGTTCTGACGCCAAGAGTTCATTTAAACATTCTTTTAGCTGTGCCAAATCAAATTGCGTCTAACATTGTTTGTTTTTTACCTTTACAGCTCAATGTATTTTAAATGAATATGCTATACGCTTAATAAATAATAAAAGGAGTGCATCGGTTTTAAATATTTGTTTATTGAGAAGGAAATAATTTTTATAGTCATTATATTAATTTTAATTCCCATGGCTCAGTTACATAGTCAAAAACTGAATTACCTATCATTTTGAATAGCATACACTAAAATGCACCTAATGAATTTGTACTTCTTCTACAAAATATGTCATTCAAAGATAAAATCATTTAAAACCCTTTGTTAAAATGTGTTAAATAATATTGCTGTCTAGTAAGGCACTATACATCTGTATAAAATTACCTGCCTATTTTAAGACAACATTTACCAAACTGTTAAAGAACAGCACGAAATAATTTGAATTCATTTTCTAAGACAGACACGTACCCTTTGAAAAATTCCATTCTAATTGCAAAAAATATATTCTATACAAGTATACATTTTATAAAAATCCGTTCACATAAAAAAACCTCACACAGAAAACAGGCGCTTTTCTCGTGGGAAAAGTGGGCTACATTGTAAATGGTGAAAATCTGAAAAAAAAATAATAAACAGTTGTAATAAATAGAGTAAACAAAAATGATTCAGAAACAGGAAGGTGAGATTAATTGCCTAGGAATAGAAAGCATCCCTCTCCACCAGTCAGCGAGTCCTTTGCATTGATCAGATAGACGGAGTATACTAAGTAGTCAAAAAAGCATTATATTAGATGACCTGACATATTGCATAAAATCTGTGAATTAAAATACTACCAAACAATAAGTAATATCTACCAATAAGTCCGTCTGATGGGACGTTAAATGTTGCCCCGTGTCAGGAATAACAACCCCCTTGGCACGTAAAAGACCGTTTCTCTGGAGTTCGAAAAAGAGTAGGCTCATTTAGGGCCGCCAGAGACAAAACCGGTCTATAAACAAACTTGTCGCCGAAATATGGTTGAAATATTGCCGACTCGGCGTTAAACAATATAAAATCAATCAATATCTACCAACAATCCAATCATAGCCAAACAGTCATACATACCGGGTTCATCTAAATATTTAAAATACTGTATACGTACTTTTTTCCAAGGGGTCATAATTTCACGGAATCTCAATTTCCATTTAATCCGCGGGTTGAAAATTACGCAGATTTCTCAGACAGTCATTTATGCCTTGCATAAACATTAAGTACGCTTGGACATAGCGTAAATTAATACCACGCGGAAAAAAGTACTTCTACAGTAACCTTGAGAATTAAATTATGAGACAGCAAGACGTTATGCGAATGTTTTCCTTTGTGTTATTAAAATACAAGCATTAAAATGAATAGAAGACTTCTTAACCCCCTTCCCCGCAGTCACGCATTTTAACGCATATACCATTTCCTATTTCTAACGCAAAATCACGCATATGCCGTTTCCCCGCAATCACGCATTTTCACGCACTTTAAAAAGTTCATTTAATCCTTACTTTAATGACTATTTCCTTCTATTTTATACTTGCAAAAATTTCATCAAATAAGAAAAGTTATTTTTGTATTGAAATATAGCATCATAATATTATTTACGCTAAACTTTAGAGAAACGTGTACCACGCTAAAAGGTGCTTACGGGGAAATGGTAAATTTCTGTTTCCATGATGTGAACATTCAGTGTATGTTGCGTAACAGTACAGTAAGTTGTAAAGTGTTAAAGTGCATGCTCAGAACAACAAAATCACAAGATGATTTTTTTCTTCTTCTCTGTACCCTAATACATCTACACGTTTGTTGAAGTTGAAAAGATAATACCGCATGCTACATATAAATACATATTTACAGCAATTATAATTCAGCTGTCTTATTTAAAATGTTCATGAAATACAGTATAATGTAGTATATTGTGTCTTTCTGACAGACGAAGATGTTCACCATCGTATTTCATTTCGATTGAAACGGTTCTCTAAAAGTTCGTTACCCGGCCTTTCTAAACAATTTTTTTAAACAATTTCCGACAAACACTCCTTCCCCAATAGCTCGAGATCAGCTTATTTTAACCATCAGACCAAGAGAGTTTGAGAATTAAACATGTTGGTTCTAATATATACTGTACATAGAATTTATTAAAAATGTTTTATTTCTCTTTTTGATGTCCTTGTCTTAGGAGAAGAAATGCTGTTTGAAGGATTTGAACAGTTCCTTTTCTGAACTTGATGGATTGCTTCCGCGTTAATATTGATATTCATGATTTTATCATGTAATAAAACAAACCTTTTTAAGAAAAAGGAAGTGATCAAGACATTTCAGATTTTTGGCAGAAACCCTAAGACAGCTAGGTAAATCATTGTCAGGAAGGTAATTTACAAGATAAAGGATGACAAAAAAATTCTCTAGACGTTATATTTGTTGCAACTACATTATATAAAAAAAAAGAATAATTTAATTCATAAAAATAGTGACAGTCCCTCATATTTATTGAACAATAATTATGACTGTCGTGAAATACATATAATATCAACATGAACAATATATATAATTAATTGGGGTGATCACATCTACTGGTGCTGTTTATATAAAAATGTCAATAAAGTAAATTTATCTTTAATTGTTTGCCTGATATTCCAATGATTTGTTGAAATCTAATGTTAATTTTGTCCACCAACCACATAGAAATCAGTTGGTTATGTTTCAATAAATATATATACATGTAATTTTTTTATCATTGTACATGTACATGACTGTGTGTGTTGGATGTAAATTGGCAATCTTAGAACAAATATAACCGTAAAAATATTTACTTTGAAAATTATAGTAACTGTTAATTTCAACTAACTATACATACAGGTAATTTTCAAGTGAAAGAATAGAATCAGTATCAATATTTTAAATTCTTTCCTATAAACAGGTTCACGCGATTAAAGAATATATTAATATGAACAAGTTATATATATCAGCTTTCCATACATATCAGTATTAAACACGGATATGTGTAGCAAGCTGTCAAAATCTGTGATAAATTTAAAATTAAATTAATACTTGACGAACGATTGAGTGTATTAAGGTATTATAAGCAGTACATACCACTTTCAGAATTTTACACACTAACAATGCGTTAATAAATTTCCAAAGTGAACAATTTTATCTTCACCATATAAAGTAAGAAAGCACTAACTATTTACGAACGTCCTTGTCTGGTGCAGCTTATTTAAATAATCGACCAATGTGCAGTCTATTCATGAGATTGCTACCACGTGATTTCTTTCTCATTAATATTGATAAAAAAATAACCCATTTCTTTAACTCTTGTTATTTAAAGAAGCAATAAAACCCCCATCATAGTTATATTGTTAGAATTCTGCGGCATGACAGTTAACAATGTACATGTAGATAATACGAATGCAAGAAATTACGCTTTTAAATTAATCAAAGTACTGAAAGTACTGAAATGCGGTTAGCATTCTTTCTTCGAATATGAAATTAGGTAACTGTAAAGGCTACTATAGCAAACAACTCAAAAAGAAAATAAAATGATAATTCAAATTCTTTAGATTAATTGATTTGGAGTAGTGTACATAGCTGGCTAGTCTGAGAAAAACGGATGGACGAGCAGAGAATTTGTAAATTAATTAATTTCAGAGAGCTTCAGTTTCGTAGGCTCACTGCGGGTCAGCAGGTGTGACCTGTCATTGGGGATGCTTACTTCTCCTAGGCACCGGAACTTTCAACGATCCGTTTTTCTCTTGAGACCGATCACTGTTCACTCTGTATTTTGATACAGATATTGAGCATATCTGTTTATTAATATTATGAACTATTTCTCTTACAGGAAGAAAGAGAAGTAAATAAGATAATAAAGTTTTAAGAAATGTACATTATTGACTTTTCATACAATTAAATGTTCGAATAAGTAAATGGTATATGTATATGACAATTATTTAAAAAAGAGTCTTGAATGATATGTATAAACGAACATATACTGAGTATTTGGCAAATATTTTTTTATGCAATATTGATATAAAAAACGTCTGTAAAGGATGATTGATTGATTGATTGATATTGTTTAACGCCGAGTCGGCAATTTTTCAGCCATATTTCGGCGGACTATTAGGTTAATTGATCGGTAAAGTTTTTGGTTTCTCTGGCGGCCCCCAGTAGTAGTATAGACTGAGGCTTTTCGTGCTACTTTGAGGCGCCAACGAATTTGAGGCTCTGACGATAGATCACGGAAGTGTATTATACCAGGAGAACAAGTCCAGGAAGTCAAAATCGGATATGAATAGATCAATAACACGACTGTTTTAATCCTTTTAACAACTTAATCCGTTGATCAATACATAAATATTAACATATGAAACTAATTTGACGACTTATAATTTTGATAAAGGTCATTTCGATGAAAAATTTAAATCACAATCTGTGGGGTTAAAAGAACAAATTTAATGAAATGTGTCCATATGTATTTCCCGAGAATATGTATGAAGTGTAATAAAGTCGAAGGAAAATAGATATCGTTGTTACAAAAGATGTGAATTCAAATACGAGGAATCAAATTTAAGATATTTCTTGGTTAATGAATAAAAAAAATAATTCCGCCAAATTGTTTTTGGATTAATAATACACCATCGTTTATAGAAAATTATATAAACATGAAAAGACTATGAGATACAATAATTGACATTCCTTACGAGGATCGTAAGGGAGAATTGATGTTAATGGCTTTGGACAGATGTCGTTTTCGGAGACGGATTAATTGTTTATCACAAATCCTCGAACCAATACTTAAAAAACATTTAGTTTCATATAAATTAAAATATTCGTGTAATGTTTGACGATGAAACAATAATAAAACTATGAAGAAAATACGGGGTTTTATTTAATAAAAAAAAAACTCAGAATAGACCCAGGTTTTCTATTAAAGATACATTTAAAATACGTGTTAGATTAAAATTATTGGAAAGAAGTGTATCAATGCAATAAACATTAATCGGAAATGTTTAACTTTTCATGACTATGTGTAATTGTATCTTTTTATTTCACATCCTTGTTTGAATAAAGTCAAATGTAACTATTATTGTAAGAAATTTCCGTTTGATGTGGTATTATTTTATAAGATGAAATCACTTAAATGCTGTAATTAAACCAATCAGACAAATCTTCGGAAATGACAGTGTTTCCGATTTAAACTCTGTTTAGGTATAGGTACATTCATTCAGTAAAAAAAAAAAACTTATCACAAAAACATGTCTACTACCCATTGCAGTCTAGAATTAGGAAATGAGCGATACATTAAAGCATGTACATCAATTTGACAATGGTGAACGTAGAGTCGACATACGGGAATGGAAATCAACAAAAAATCGCCAGTTTCCAACAAAAAAAGGCATCAGTTTAAATTTGCAGCTTTTTAAAACCCTGACGCTCTCCATTGATTTGAACGACACAGCCTTAGTCAAGAAAAGATCTGAACTATCATATCGGTGCTAATATATTCTTAACGTTCAAAGGAGACAGTCCTTGTGTTAACATAAGAAAATACTGGAAACCGGAGAATGAAGAAAACCTCGTACCCACCAAGAAAGGGATTTGTCTCCGCCCTCTCGAATACTTAAATCTTAAATCACATCTGAGAAGCTTCGAAAAAAACGTTCCCGAACTGGAAACCATGAAACCCTGTTTCTACAGGACGACCATCTAAACCAACTAGGGATGCTTCGATGTGCAATGTGTAATCCCTTAGAATACCAGAAGTGGTGAAACGATTACAAACGAAATGTGTGGAGACATTTTCAATGTTAAAAAAACTGTATGAATTGTTTAAATCAATCACGCTTTATATCAATCTGTTATTTTAACTTTGTCAATTCGTATTAATTGTATGTATTCAAATATATATATCGATCACTAAAATCTTGTTGTATATCATTGTTTGAACGAAAGGTTGTAAATCAAGCAAGTTTTTATACAAAGTAGTCTGATGTCTTCTACCGAGTGTCGTTTTAAACTATTATCTTCAACGCATAAATGTACATACAAATGTACATATAACAAATCAATGAATATATTCAACGATAAATGGACTATGAAATGGTGATTTTTCACCAAAGTAAATTGTAGAGAATAAGTTCATACCAACATTCTCTCTCTCTCATTCTTGTGTATACCCCCAAACACCAAACGAGTCGATCACAAACCAATACAACACAACAGCGGAGGGGGAGAGCAGGGTGGTGCCTGTTTTGTTTGGAAGTCTTAGCGGAACACTGGTATCAACACTCGAATTATGTAATCTTAATAATTTTATACAAATCATTTAAGTTGTTTTACTATTTCAAATTATTCAAGTAATTGAAAACCCAGAGATGAATGCTGTGTAATACTTCATTTGCTACAACCCCCCACGGACACCTGTTGTTGTGACCGATCCGAGAGACCTTAATCACCGGGCTGGTTTATTGTGAAACGGGGGGTGGTGTTAGGATCGATATGCTACGGACACAATTTAATTAACCATTTAACTATTTTCAATTAAACCTATGTTACATTAATACTTATATAGAATATACCAAAAATAGGAAAATCGGAGGAAATTGTCTAATATTTACCAATGGGAAAATAAATTGAAATGAACAGTGTGACATATAACTCTGGATACGACATTTGTCCGGACTTTTAATAGCAGTTACTTTTCATAGCACAACATGGACTAACCTTTACATCAGTATATCTTGTAGTTTAAAAGATATTACACCTGCAATCAAGAGATCACGTGAGATAATGATGGGATTTTCTCTCCTAACCAATATCCCACTGTTATTCTGTGGGAGAAAAAATGAGTTCTGTGGGATTTTTTTTTCTCCTACAGAATCAAACTCCATTTTTTAACCTTACCTGGGATTTTTTTATCCCATAATTTGCGAAATGGAACAAGACGTTCTTTAATTGTCATAAATTGGATTTAAACTTCTCTATCAAAATGATTTATAGAATATTTTATCCTACAGGAGAATGGAAATAGTTTTTATCTCTTACGTGTACGGGGGAAAACAGCCCACCTTCTTTTAATCTAATACAGTAAAGGGTCAAAATTATTTTTAAAAGCTTGTTGCAATTTTAAAATCATTATATTTTTTTAATATTTCTACTCTAGCTTTATATCACTATAAAAACATTACTGTCATAGCATATACATGCTGTGGATTAGATATAGATTTTTTATAAATCTTTTACTCTCATCATTAACCTTAAACAGACTTCTGCATTGATCTATCTTAATTGTAATGATTTCATAATGAATGGTAATTAAAATATTTTTTGTAAATATCATTGAAATAGGTTTGTAATTGGTTATAATTATATTATAAGTGCTGAAATACTTCCGACCTTTAAATGTATTTTATGAAACCACCTTCTCGGGTCTTCCTTAAACATAGGAGGAAATTCCATTACTAAACTGAAGCATCTTTCTTTTTGACTATTTTGACTAATTTGTGCTGAGGTGATGGTGGACTAATTCAAGCATTACGTATTAAAACAGTATCTCAATAAAATGAACATGAATGAGACAAAATTGATGTAAAACACGTGAATTAATCCTTTCAGCAGACTGCAAAAGTTCAGCCACTTCTTTTCCTCTTCTTGCATCACAGTTGCAACAATGTATTGACAGAATGTGTATTTTTACTACGAATACAAAGCGCAGCGGAGATCTTGATCGGTATCGGGTGGATTTTTCTTGACTATGTGGATCCATTCCGGCCGTTTCGTTCATTCTAAATAAAGTATTCAATGTGTTCTATAACTTGAATATTTTTTTTTTACTTTAAATGAATGTTGAAATATTTTTAATCATGGAAGCGTTTTCATTCGGAGAGTGTTATCAAATAAAAGTACTCATCCAAGTGAATTTGCATGAAATAAAAGGAGAAAAGTTGTAGTCCACTCAGGTTTCACAGATGAATTTAGGGGTCAAAAACTTCATATGTTATATACATGCAGGTATCTGACTTTAAAAATTGATTTCTATTTTTGAATAGTAATTATGACTAAATTTATGAGGTAGATAAAGCTCTTCCTTTTCAAATAATTTTTTTTTAAATATTAAAACCTGGTCTTGAGTAGGGAAAAAGTCTCCCATTGGTTATTTTCTTAATGTTTCAAAAAATATACAAAAATTCATTCATTAAGTTTGATCTACTAAGTGAATGCTACAAGAATAAAATCTATTACAAACTAGCTAAATTTCATTGAAAAGTACAAAAAGTTATGGTAATTTAATAAAGTGAACACACCAATTCGTATTGAAGGAGTATACCATGATGATGGATTCTCCATATGAACATTTTATTCCTCTTACAATATATCACTTTACATTTATAAAGAACATGCTATTTCAAGTAAATTAATATCAAATTGACAAAATGTCATTGAGAAATAAAAAAAAAAACTTATGCTCATTCAAGAGAACACACAAATACGATTGACAGAGTAAAACATGATGATGGATTCTCCCTATGAAAATTTCATTCCTCTAACCATTTATCATTTTACATTTATAAAGTACATACTATTGCAAGCAAAATAATATCATATTGGCAAAATTTCATCGTGAAATATGCTCATTAGCCCATTCAAGAGAACACACTAGTACGATTAACGGAGTAATATGACATGATGATGAATTCTCCCTATGAAAGTTTCAGTGATAATTCTTACAATTTATCACTTTACATTTAAAAAGTACACGCTATGACACCAAATTGACAAAATTTCAAATTGAGAAATAAAAAAAGTTATGGCTATTCAAGAGAACACACCAGTAGGATTGACAGAGTATAATATGATGATGGATTTTCATTTGAAAATTTCATTCCTCTTACATTTAATCTTTTTACATTTGTAAATACTCTTGCAAGCAAAATTTTATTTAATTGGCAAAATTTCATTGAGAAATAAAAAAGTGATGGCCATTCAAGAGAACACACCAGTGCGATTATCGGAGTAATATATGACATGATGATGGATTCTCCCTTTGAAAATTTCAGTCCTCGTACAATTTATTATTTTACATTTAGAAAGTAATTCCTATTGCAAGCAAAAAAACAAAAAACAAAAAAAAAAAATTGGCAAAACTTCATTAAGAAATAATAAAAAGTTCTGGCCATTCAAGAGAACATGGCATTACAATTGACGGAGTATAATATGATGATTGATTCTCCCTATGAAAATTTGAGTCCTTTTATAATTTATCACTTTAACATATTTAGAAAGTACATGCTATTGCAAGCAAAATAATACCAAATTGGCAAAATATCATTGAGAAATGAGAAAAAGTTATGTCCATTCAACAAGTCAGTATGATTGACGGAGTATAACATGATGATGGTTTCTCCCTATGAAAATATTATCATAAAGTGCATGCTATTGCTCGTAAAATAATACCAAATTGGCAAAATTTTATTGAGAAATAAAAATATTATATATATCCATTTAAGAGAACACACCAGTATGATTAGGTGAATTTAATTAACCTGGCAAATGTTCCCTATAAAAATTGAAGACTTTTCACAATATCAGAATTTCTACTCTGTTCTATATCAGTATAACTTAAAATTTTGGTTCATTTTTCAATTTAAAAGATTGTAATTATTGATAATTTTTTCAAGGAATGAATCAAAGAGCTCATATCAATATCTGTATATTTTTCTTCATACGTAAAACGTACGATGAAATAGGGAACAGTTAGATATTCTTCATTTAAGCTATACTCTTATTATAAGTATCATTAAATTTCCCAAACAATTAGTTATGAAATGAAACATACAATTTCTAGTAAATTGAGTCTAAATTCTGTAAGTGATTGTAATCTGCACCATAAAAGACAGTACTGAATGCATTGTAATAGGAAAGGTCAAATTATATGTATGCATATATATAAATTGATTAAATTAAAACGAAATGTTAAAAAAGTATATATTATGAATAGATATTTTAATCTGTTAAATAAGAAAAAATAAGGTTTGAATAAATGATGCTTTTTAGTTCTGAAAATGAGTTGCAACAGATCTTTGAATAAGCAAACCATGAAGCCTCAAATGTACATTCAAATACATGTATTGTTTAATTTTCTTTGAAACAGATACCAATAACTGTTTTCATGTGATAATAGCACTAACAATATAATTAGTCCAATATTTTGTTACCTAAACTTAATAAACAGCTATACAAGGCTAAGTATATTTACTTATTGTTAGCCATTGTCATCTCTATTGTTTTGCAGTAAAGAAAATATAACTATACATATTTTTTTGTATGTCCATTTAATAAACACTTTAAAATGTCATTGTTGTTGTATTTTTTTTCTTGGAAAATGGTTCAAAATAATTTTTAGAGTAGTTACTCCGAAACAAAGTATATATACAAAGGAATAATAAACAGGAAATGGCTCGTGCCATCATCAGTCGATGTGGAGATGAATTGTTGAATATATGTGTATATTATCGTTTACATTGATTGATTGATTGATTGTATATTGTTTAACGTTCCTCTCGAGAATATTTCACTCATATGGAGACGCCTTGGTTACATTGAAGTTCTGGAAAAAAAGGTGTGAGAATATACCTTCAGGCTAAATTCTACAATATATTTTCAAGGGTGTGAAATCGGAATCCATTCAATGATTTCATTCTGATCACTTTTTTGAGGAGAATCAATAAATTACTCTAGATCTCTTGAAATTCTTCAGCAAATCAGATCAAAGAAACTGAAATACAACCAGGCCTTTAGAAGCATTTTCAGTACAGTTTTGAGAATGGTGGGGTACATGTAAGGAGGTGTACTCAACTGATGAAAATTGTATAGAAGTAAATTACTTTCATAATTTTGTTTCATAATAATCGTAGCGTAAAAGAGACGTCTGCATATAGGGGTAACATTTTTTTCTGCTTAATTTTTTAAAATTGTTTTTATTATTTTTGTTTTACTGAATAACGCTTAAATGCATGAATCTTTAGCTTTCCGCTCTTACTTGTATTTTGTGTTGATGTGCAGAGCTAAATTTGTACAATCTCGTAAGATTTCAATACATGTCTATAAAAAAACACCTGAAAGAGACTTGAAACTAAACAACATTGACCTAATCGGCAGACATATGGCTGCAATTAGTCCTTTGTTTTATTTCACAAGTTCTGCATCTATACTTTGAATACAAGATAAATGATAAGAAAGTTAAATATATGTGAGTACTTTTCACACTGAATTTTACTTTTGGTACATCATAAACTTTCAAATATCTTTTTTTTTTCATTTCTTCTATTTACAATTTAATTAATTTGCTTTTCCCACGAAAGATATTTTTAAGTTAGAATGTGATCTACATGGTAATAACATTAAAAGAAGGTGACTGAAGATGTATAATATGAAGGACATATTATCTTCTTTATATACTAAAAGTTCTGAGGGGACCGCTTTGATTATTTACCATAAAATTTAAATCAAGGATCTATAAATTGTCATTTTTCTTTACTAAACTTTGAAAAAATTCCTTTTCCTCCAAAGTTTCTTAAAATAAAAGTTACATTCATTTGGCTATTATTGTTTAAGTGAAAAAAATAATTTGGGTAAACGTAAAGACCATAAGTATTTTAAATCTATAACTTACATTCTAGAAAGGGACATAACTCTGTAAAGAGTATCGTATTATGCTATAATATCCTAGATCGGACATAGATATTCTTTAAGCTAGAGTTAAAGCTATAATTTTATAAATGATTTATTTTTTTTATTTTATCGATAAAAAAAAATAATAGGAATAATATTCATAAGCGCGATGCAAGACCCCACTTCGAGATATTGAATCTGTTGACTTCTAAACGCTTCAGATTTGGACGGTACTATATTTTAGGACGGGTGTGTCGATCCAAAGTTAAGCTCAATGTGATTTTTTTTTGTATTTGTCATCTGAGGTGATTTCACAGAAAAAAAATATCAACTTCTGTAGTATTTATATATACCTATTTTTCTTAAGCTTGCAGTAAATGCCTGAATACCAATAAAGCAACTTAAGTCTGCTATTAAACCACCACCTCCAAGAAATCACAATCTTCACCCCAGATCTCGATAAGGTATAATGCATGTATGTATACATACCATACATACCTAGAGGCAATTAAGAGTCTTTTGTTTTCCCCAGGTAGCAAAACTGTTACAATTTGCTTGGAAATAACAAAACATACACAAGCGATATTAACACACAGCAAGTCGATTTAACAAGTGAATGTATACAAGAAATTCATGAAAAACAAACTCCATGCTTTTACTTAAGCTTCGGATAAAGTCATAATTTTTTTTTCTTCATTTCCAATTTAAAAATCAAAACCAAAAATTTTACATCATTCATAATTGATAGCAAACAATTAGTATAGAATTGTATATCCCCCCCCCCCTGAGGAAAAGATGATACAAAC
>PRKT01001061.1:10192-73145 GCA_003671525.1 Saccostrea glomerata | reverse complement strand
ATTCGAAAATATAAACTTGAATCATGTATATGAAAGTAAAATGTATACTGGTATAGCTTTTAATTTTTAATTCTACGTTTCGAAAACAATTGGATTTGCAGTAACAAAAATTAATAGGTTACTTATGATTATCACATGAAGAATGGCTGATGAATGATACAATTTTGAACATCATAGAAGGTTAACAATATATCAAAATGTCGTGAAGAAAAAGAAGGTACTTTATTGAGGCTATAAATTGACTGGACTTTAAAACTTGTACCGAACATCCGCTGACCAAACAAAAAAAATTCTTGACATTTTATTTTAGAGATGTAGAGATACTACCCATCGCCTCCACTACCCCTCCTCCTTTTTGATGGTTTGTATCATCTTTTCTTCAGGGGGGAAAATATACAATTTTATATTAATTGTTTGCTATCAATTATGAATGATGTAAAATTTTTGGTTCTGATTTTTAAATTGGAAATGAAGAAAAAAAAATTATGCCTTTATCCGAAGCTTAAGTAAAAGCATGGAGTTTGTTTTTCATGAATTTCTTGTATACATTCACTTGTTAAATCGACTTGCTGTGTGTTAATATCGCTTGTGTATGTTTTATTATTTCCAAGCAAATTGTAACAGTTTTGCTACCTGGGGAAAACAAAAGACTCTTAATTGCCTCTAGGTATGTATGGTATGTATACATACATGCATTATACCTTATCGAGATCTGGGGTGAAGATTGTGATTTCTTGGAGGTGGTGGTTTAATAGCAGACTTAAGTTGCTTTATTAGTATTCAGGCATTTACTGCAAGATTAAGAAAAATAGGTATATATAAATACTACAGAAGTTGATATTTTTTTTCTGTGAAATCAAACTCAGATGACAAATACAAAAAAAAAATCACATTGAGCTTAACTTTGGATCGACACACTCGTCCTAAAATATAGTACCGTCCAAATCTGAAGCGTTTAGAAGTCAACAGATTCAATATCTCGAAGTGGGGTCTTGCATCGCGCTTATGAATATTATTCCTATTATTGTTTTTTATCGATAAAATAAAAATAATAAATCATTTATAAAATTATAGCTTTAACTCTAGCTTAAAGAATATCTATGTCCGATCTAGGATATTATAGCATAATACGATACTCTTTACAGAGTTATGTCCCTTTCTAGAATGTAAGTTATAGATTTAAAATACTTATGGTCTTTACGTTTACCCGAATTATTTTTTTTCACTTAAACAATAATAGCCAATGTAACTTTTATTTTAAGAAACTTTGGAGGAAAAGGAATTTTTTGAAAGTTTAGTAAAGAAAAATGACAATTTATAGATCCTTGATTTAAATTTTATGGTAAATAATCAAAGCGGTCCCCTCGGAACTTTTAGTATATAAAGAAGAAAATATGTCCTTCATATTATACATCTTCAGTCACCTTCTTTTAATGTTATTACCATGTAGATCACATTCAAACTTAAAAATATCTTTCGTGGGAAAAGTAAATTAATTAAATTGTAAATAGAAGAAATGAAAAAAAAAAGATATTTGAAAGTTTATGATGTACCAAAAGTAAAATTCACTGTGAAAAGTACTCACATATATTTAACTTTCTTATCATTTATCTTGTATTCAAAGTATAGATGCAGAACTTGTGAAATAAAACAAAGGACTAATTGCAGCCATATGTCTGCCGATTAGGTCAATGTTGTTTAGTTTCAAGTCTCTTTCAGGTGTTTTTTTATAGACATGTATTGAAATCTTACGAGATTGTACAAATTTAGCTCTGCACATCAACACAAAATACAAGTAAGAGCGGAAAGCTAAAGATTCATGCATTTAAGCGTTATTCAGTAAAACAAAAATAATAAAAACAATTTTAAAAAATTAAGCAGAAAAAAATGTTACCCCTATATGCAGACGTCTCTTTTACGCTACGATTATTATGAAACAAAATTATGAAAGTAATTTACTTCTATACAATTTTCATCAGTTGAGTACACCTCCTTACATGTACCCCACCCGTCTCAAAACTGTACTGAAAATGCTTCTAAAGGCCTGGTTGTATTTCAGTTTCTTTGATCTGATTTGCTGAAGAATTTTCAAGAGATCTAGAGTAATTTATTGATTCTCCTCAAAAAAGTGATCAGAATGAAATCATTGAATGGATTCCGATTTCACACCCTTGAAAATATATTGTAGAATTTAGCCTGAAGGAATATTCTCACACCTTTTTTTCCAGAACTTCAATGTAACCAAGGCGTCTCCATATGAGTGAAATATTCTCGAGAGGGACGTTAAACAATATACAATCAATCAATGTAAACGATGATATACACATATATTCAACAATTCATCTCCACATCGACTGATGATGGCACGAGTCAGTTCCTGTTTATTATCCCTTTGTATATATACTTTGTTTCGGAGTAACTACTCTAAAAATTATTTTGAACCATTTTCCAAGAAAAAAAAAACACAACAACAATGACATTTTAAAGTGTTTATTAAACGGACATACAAAAAATATGTATAGTTATATTTTTTTTACTACAAAACAATAGAGATGACAATGGCTAACAATAAGTTAATATACTTGTATAGCTGTTTATTAAGTTTAGGTAACAAAATATTGGACTAATTATATTGTTAGTGCTATTATCACATGAAAACAGTTATTGGTATCTGTTTCAAAGAAAATTAAACAATACATGTATTTGAATGTACATGTGAGGCTTCATGGTTTGCTTATTCAAAGATCTGTTGCAACTCATTTTCAGAATTAAAAAGTATCATTTATTCAAACCTTATTTTTTCTTATTTAACAGATTAAAATATATATTCATAATATATACTTTTTTAACATTTCGTTTTAATTTAATCAATTTATATATATGCATACATATAATTTGACCTTTCCTATTACAATGCATTCAGTACTGTCTTTTATGGTGCGGATTACAATCACTTACAGAATTTAGACTCAATTTACTAGAAATTGTATGTTTCATTTCATAACTAATTGTTTGGGAAATTTAATGATACTTATAATAAGAGTATAGCTTAAATGAAGAATATCTAACTGTTCCCTATTTCATCGTACGTTTTACGTATGAAGAAAAATATACAGATATTGATAAGAGCTCTTTGATTCATTCCCTGAAAAAATTATCAATATAATTACAATCTTTTAAATTGAAAAATGAACCAAAATTTTAAGTTATACTGATATAGAAAAGAGTAGAAATTCTGATATTGTGAAAAGTCTTCAATATTTATAGGGAACATTTGCCAGGTAAATTAAATTCACCTAATCATACTGGTGTGTTCTCTTAAATGGATATATATAATATTTTTATTTCTCAATGAAATTTTGCCAATTTGGTTTTATTTTACGAGGAATAGCATGCACTTTATAAACGTAAAATGATAATATTTTCATAGGGAGAAACCATCATCATGTTATACTCCGTCAATCATAGAGACTTGTTGAATGGACATAACTTTTTCTCATTTCTCAATGATATTTTGCCAATTTGGTATTACTTTGCTTGCAATAGCATGTACTTTCTAAATATGTTAAAGTGATAAATTATAAAAGGACTCAAATTTTCATAGGGAGAATCAATCATCATATTATACTCCGTCAATTGTAATGCCATGTTCTCTTGAATGGCCACAACTTTTTATTATTTCTTAATGAAGTTTTGCCAATTGGGGTTTTTTTTTGCTTGTAATAGGAATTACTTTCTATATGTAAAATAATAAATTAAACGAGGACTGAAATTTTTATAGCGAGAATCCCTCATATTACTCCGTTAGTCGCACTGGTGTGTTCTCTTGGATGGCCATCACTTTTTTATTTCTCAATGAAATTTTGCCAATTAAATATAATTTTGCTTGCAAGAGTATTTACTTTCTAAATGTAAAAAGATTAAATGTAAGAGGAATGAAATTTTCAAATGAAAATTCATCATCATATTATACTCTGTCAATCCTACTGGTGTGTTCTCTTGAATGGCCATAACGTTTTTTATTTCTCAAATTGAAATTTTGTCAATTTGGTGTCATTTTGATTGCAATAGCGTGTACTTTTTAAATGTAAAGAGATAAATTGTAAGAATTATCACTGAAACTTTCATAGGGAGAATTCATCATCATGTCATATTACTCCGTTAATCGTACTGGTGTTTTCTCTTGAATGGGCTTATGAGCATATTTCTCGATGAAATTTTGCCAATTTGATATTATTTTGCTTGCAATAGTATGTACTTTATAAATGTAAAATGATAAATGGTAAGAGGAATGAAATTTTCATAGGGAGAATCCATCATCATGGTTTACTCTGTCAATCGTATTTGTGTGTTCTCTTGAATGAGCATAACTTTTTTTTTATTTCTCAATGACATTTTGTCAATTTGATATTAATTTACTTGAAATAGCATGTTCTTTATAAATGTAAAGTGATATATTGTAAGAGGAATAAAATGTTCATATGGAGAATCCATCATCATGGTATACTCCGTCAATACGAATTGGTGTGTTCACTTTATTAAATTACCATAACTTTTTGTACTTTTCAATGAAATTTAGCTAGTTTGTAATAGATTTTATTCTTGTAGCATTCACTTAGTAGATCAAACTTAATGAATTAATTTTTGTATATTTTTTGAAACATTAAGAAAATAACCAATGGGAGACTTTTTCCCTACTCAAGACCAGGTTTTAATATTTAAAAAAAAATTATTTGAAAAGGAAGAGCTTTATCTACCTCATAAATTTAGTCATAATTACTATTCAAAAATAGAAATCAATTTTTAAAGTCAGATACCTGCCTGTATATATAACATATGAATTTTTTGACCCCTAAATTCATCTGTGAAACCTGAGTGGACTACAACTTTTCTCCTTTTATTTCATGCAAATTCACTTGGATGAGTACTTTTATTTGATAACGCTCTCCGAATGAAAACGCTACCATGATTAAAAATATTAGAACATTCATTTAAAGTAAAAAAAAAATATTCAAGTTATAGAACACATTGAATACTTTATTTAGAATGAACAAAACGGCCGGAATGAATCCACATAGTCAAGAAAAATCCACCCGATACCGATCAAGATCTACGCTGCGCTTTGTATTCGTAGTAAAAATACACATTCTGTCAATATATTATTGCAACTGTGATGCAAGAAGAGGAAAAGAAGTGGCTGAACTTTTGCAGTCTGTTGAAAGGATTAATTCACGTGTTTTACATCAATTTTGTCTCATTCATATTCATTTTATTGAGATACTGTTTTAATACGTAATGCTTGAATTAGTCCACCATCACCTCAGCACAAATTAGTCAAAATAGTCAAAAAGAAAGATGCTTCAGTTTAGTAATGGAATTTCCTCCTATGTTTAAGGAAGACCCGAGAAGGTGGTTTCATAAAATACATTTAAAGGTCGGAAGTATTTCAGCACTTATAATATAATTATAACCAATTACAAACCTATTTCAATGATATTTACAAAAAATATTTTAATTACCATTCATTATGAAATCATTTCAATTAAGATAGATCAATGCAGAAGTCTGTTTAAGGTTTATGATGAGAGTAAAAGATTTATAACAAGTCTATATCTAATCCACAGCATGTATATGCTATGACAGTACTGTTTTTATAGTGATATAAAGCTAGAGTAGAAATATTAAAAAAGTATAATGATTTTAAAATTGCAACAAGCTTTTAAAAATAATTTTGACCCTTTACTGTATTAGATTAAAAGAAGGTGGGCTGTTTTCCCCCGTACACGTAAGAGATAAAAACTATTTCCATTCTCCTGTAGGATAAAATATTCTATAAATCATTTTGATAGAGAAGTTTAAATCCAATTTATGACAATTAAAGACCGTCTTGTTCCATTTCGCAAATTATGGGATAAAAAAATCCCAGGTAAGGTTAAAAAATGGAGTTTGATTCTGTAGGAGAAAAAAAAATCCCACAGAACTCATTTTTTCTCCCACAGAATAACAGTGGGATATTGGTTAGGAGAGAAAATCCCATCATTATCTCACGTGATCTCTTGATTGCAGGTGTAATATCTTTTAAACTACAAGATATACTGATATAAAGGTTAGTCCATGTTGTGCTATGAAAAGTAACTGCTATTAAAAGTCCGGACAAATGTCGTATCCAGAGTTATATGTCACACTGTTCATTTCAATTTATTTTCCCATTGGTAAATATTAGACAATTTCCTCCGATTTTCCTATTTTTGGTATATTCTATATAAGTATTAATGTAACATAGGTTTAATTGAAAATAGTTAAATGGTTAATTAAATTGTGTCCGTAGCATATCGATCCTAACACCACCCCCCGTTTCACCATAAACCAGCCCGGTGATTAAGGTCTCTCGGATCGGTCACAACAACAGGTGTCCGTGGGGGGGTTGTAGCAAATGAAGTATTACACAGCATTCATCTCTGGGTTTTCAATTACTTGAATAATTTGAAATAGTAAAACAACTTAAATGATTTGTATAAAATTATTAAGATTACATAATTCGAGTGTTGATACCAGTGTTCCGCTAAGACTTCCAAACAAAACAGGCACCACCCTGCTCTCCCCCTCCGCTGTTGTGTTGTATTGGTTGTGATTGACTCGTTTGGTGTTTGGGGGTATACACAAGAATGAGAGAGAGAGAGAATGTTGGTATGAACTTATTCTCTACAATTTACTTTGGTGAAAAATCCCCATTTCATAGACCATTTATCGTTGAATATATTCATTGATTTGTTATATGTACATTTGTATGTACATTTATGCGTTGAAGATAATAGTTTAAAACGACACTTGGTAGAAGACATCATACTACTTTGTATAAAAACTTGCTTGATTTACAACCTTTCGTTCAAACAATGATATACAACAAGATTTTAGTGATCGATATATATATTTGAATACATACAATTAATACGAATTGACAAAGTTAAAATAACAGATTGATATAAAGCGTGATTGATTTAAACAATTCATACAGTTTTTTTAACATTGAAAATGTCTCCACACATTTCGTTTGTAATCGTTTCACCACTTCTGGTATTCTAAGGGATTACACATTGCACATCGAAGCATCCCTAGTTGGTTTAGATGGTCGTCCTGTAGAAACAGGGTTTCATGGTTTCCAGTTCGGGAACGTTTTTTTCGAAGCTTCTCAGATGTGATTTAAGATTTAAGTATTCGAGAGGGCGGAGACAAATCCCTTTCTTGGTGGGTACGAGGTTTTCTTCATTCTCCGGTTTCCAGTATTTTCTTATGTTAACACAAGGACTGTCTCCTTTGAACGTTAAGAATATATTAGCACCGATATGATAGTTCAGATCTTTTCTTGACTAAGGCTGTGTCGTTCAAATCAATGGAGAGCGTCAGGGTTTTAAAAAGCTGCAAATTTAAACTGATGCCTTTTTTTGTTGGAAACTGGCGATTTTTTGTTGATTTCCATTCCCGTATGTCGACTCTACGTTCACCATTGTCCAATTGATGTACATGCTTGAATGTATCGCTCATTTCCTAATTCTAGACTGCAATGGGTAGTAGACATGTTTTTGTGATAATTTTTTTTTTTTTTTTACTGAATGAATGTACCTATACCTAAACAGAGTTTAAATCGGAAACACTTTCATTTCCGAAGATTTGTCTGATTGGTTTAATTACAGCATTTAAGTGATTTCATCTTATAAAATAATACCACATCAAACGGAAATTTCTTACAATAATAGTTACATTTGATTTTATTCAAACAAGGATGTGAAATAAAAAGATACAATTACACATAGTCATGAAAAGTTAAACATTTCCGATTTATGTTTATTGCATTGATACACTTCTTTCCAATAATTTTAATCTAACACGTATTTTAAATGTATCTTTAATAGAAAACCTGGGTCTTTTCTGAGTTTTTTTTTTATTAAATAAAACCCCGTATTTTCTTCATAGTTTTATAATTGTTTCATCGTTAAACATTACACGAATATCTTAATTTATATGAAACTAAATGTTTTTCAAGTATTGGTTCGGGGATTTGTGATAAACAATTAATCCGTCTCCGAAAACGACATCTGTCCAAAGCCATTAACATCCATTCTCCCTTACGATCCTCCTAAGGAATGTCAATTATTGTATCTCATAGTCTTTTCATGTTTATATAATTTTCTATAAACGATGGTGTATTATTAATCCAAAAACAATTTGGCGGAATTATTTTTTTATTCATTAACCAAGAAATATCTTAAATTTGATTCCTCGTATTTTAATTCACATCTATTGTAACAACGATATCTATTTTCCCTCGACTTTATTACACTTCATACTTATTCTCGGGAAATACATATGGACACATTTCATTAAATTTGTTCTTTTAACCCCACAGACTGTGATTTAAATTTTTCATCGAAATGACCTTTATCAAAATTATAAGTCGTCAAATTAGTTTCATATGTTAACATTTATGTATTGATCAACGGATTAAGTTGTTAAAAGGATTAAAACAGTCGTGTTATTGATCTATTCATATCCGATTTTGACTTCCTGAACTTGTTCTCCTGGTATAATACACTTCCGTGATCTATCGTCAAAGCCTCAAATTCGTTGGCGCCTCAAAGTAGCACGAAAAGCCTCAGTCTATACTACTCCCAGTGAGCCTACTCTTTTTCGAACTCCAGAGAAACGATCTTTTACGTGCCAAGGGGGTTGTCATCCTTGACACGGGGCACCATTTAACGTCCCGTCCGACGGATTTAAATATTTTTTAAAAATATGTAAACTGTTAAAAATAGTGTATAAACCGTTAATAAAATAAATTCATATATGTACATGTATTTCTCATTAAAATTACTTTCAAATTTTATTCAAATTTTACTATAATAATCCGTTTCTTGTAGATATTCTAAAATCTTGTAAACATGAACAGTTGTAAAAAGTTCATACATTGTTTTTACACTTCCAAGAAGTCTACTTCGAATAGGTGTAAAATCGGAACATTCTAAAAGTATGTGATTTATAGTTATCCGACAGTTCCAGGATATGCATTCTGGCTGTGACTCCCAATTCAATAAATATTCATGTGTAATTTTTGAATGCCCAATACGTATTCTTGAATTAATAACTTCGTCCTGACGTTTCAGACCGAAGTGAGGTGATTTGTTAACTTTGTTTTCAATAGCGTAAAGCTTACTTTCGTCACAAAAATTCCAATAAATTTGCCAAAGAGAATTAACAAAAATTTTTAACATGATATTTCATGTCGGTGAAAGGAATTTTGAATAAAGTAATTTCATGTTGAAGTGCATTTTTGGCAGCACTGTCAGCTCTAGTGTTTCCAGGGATGCCGATATGACTCGGAATCCAACAAAAGTTTACCGTTTTACCTTGTTGCGCCAAATGATAATATTGAATTAATATATCTTAAATGTAAGGTTGATCAATATTCTTATTTTGTATAGATTGTAAGCAAAAGAGCGAGTCCGAAAACATTGTGAATATTTTTTCTCTGGAAGATTTTATATATTCAAATGCATGTTGAATGTCCTTTGCTTCGGCGGTAAAGATTGTTGCTTCGTTTGGGAGGCGTGTAGAGAAAACACTGTCTTCCACCACAGCAGCTGATGCAACTTTATTTTTATCCTTTGAACCATCTGTATATATCTCGACTGTTGAACCATAAGTATGTTTTATTTCGGCATGTTTTTGTTTAAAGACAAGACAATTTGTGTCCGATTTATTAAATTTAGTTAAAGATAAATCTACAATCAGTTTATTAATTTCCATGGCGGTATTTCCGAAAAATTAGAAGGCTTTATAATATCCAAAGGTAATTCAGAATCTCTGATATGTTTTTTAGATCTTAGACCAAGGGGTTTTACATATGATTTTCTCTTATGATACAAGTCTTCGTACTGCGGATGAGCGGATGAAAAACACAATTATAAGCAGGATTGTTAACATTTGCTTTTAATTTCAAAATATACTGCAAAGTAAGTTTAATTCTTCTTAAGTCGAGAGGCGGTTCCTTTGCCTCAACATATAGACTGTCTTTAGGAGAAGTTCGAAAAGCTCCCAAGCACAGTCGGAGGCCTTGATGGTGTATTGCATCAAGAGCTTTTACGTATGAAGTTCTTGAAGAGCCATATACAATACAGCCATAATCTAACTTGGATCTAACTAAAGAGCGATATAGTTTTAAAAGAGTATCTTTATCTGCCCCCCATTTTGTATTTGCAACTACTTTAATAACATCTAAGGCCTTTGTGCATTTTTCTTTTAGCATTTTAGTATGTGATACAAATGAAAGTTTACTGTCAAAAATTATACCTAAAAATTTTTATCTCCTTAGCAACTTTTATAGGATTTCTATCTAGCAGCAAATGTGGTTCGTCATGAGCCTTCCGTTTCCAGCAAAAATGCACACAAGCGGTTTTACTTTTTGAAAACTTGAATCCATTTGCATCGGCCCAGTCTTGAATTTTATTTAGACAAGACTGTAATTTTCGCTCAATATAATTCATATTTTTAGCTTTATAATAAAGAACAAAATCATTCACATATAAACTTCTATGCATATCATTTTTCAGTACTTCAGCTAAGCTGTTAATTTTTATACTAAAAAGAGTGACTGATAAAATACTCCCTTGTGGCACACCCATTTCCTGTTCGAAACTTTCCGAATAAGTAGACCCCAAGCGGACTTTAAAATGTCTATCATTTAAAAAATTCTTGATAAAAATTGGTAAATGTCCTTTCAGGCCCATATTGTCGAGATCTTCTAAAATGCCATGTCTCCATGTAGTATCATATTAAAGTGATTTCCTAATAGTATGAAACAACTAAATCACTTTAGGTTAAAATAATATATTAATGAAGAACAATTAATTATATAATACAACAAAATCAGGGAGCTCTCAAATCATTGCCTGCACCTGGCTTGGCGGAAACGCGGGAAGAGAGATCGACAGGCTCCCAAGCCCGATCCCAATTACAAATTAAAATACCCCCCAAATACACTACATTCCCCCCCATTTTGTGGAGGAATGTCCCAATTCCGACCAGGTTCAGACCATTTACATAATATCATTGAAGAACATTTTTACACAAAAGATAATGCCAGTTAACATCCTATGATTTACAATACAACTGAATTATTTAATATAATCAACAATAAATCGTTTCAATAGAAAATGTCCAAATTATGGTTAGCTTTACAACATAAACAGTTCACATAAACACAATATCCGGATTGTCTAGGATAGCTGCATCAGGTGGCGTTAGCGAACACACCTGCATATATCCTCCTTGGACACCATCAGACATCTGAGCCAGGGCACGGTAACTCAACCTTCAAATACAAACGTGTTTGCCCCTGCTCAGAGAGCAAGGGGCAAGTACATACTACTTAAGCTTCTTTGCCCCATACCTCGTATGCCCCTGGCTAGTGGGAGCCTGGGGTCTGTATGGTGGCTCTGGCTTTTTCTTACATCTCCCAGCCCGACCACTCGTCCCTGTGTTAGGTGCTTCCTTGTTACCACAGGACTTCACACGTTTCTCCTTGTCCACAGGGGCAACAGCCTGCACAGCGTTGATACTTACTTTATGCATAGCCTGTGAGGTCCTGCAACCCTCAACTCTAAACTCACCAGCACCACAGTGCAGTTCAACCCCAGCCTCCTGCATAAAGTCAATGCCCAAGAGCATGTCAACTTGTAAAGGTGCAACATATACATGGTGCTCAAGCTGCACGTTTCCTATTTCAATGGGTAAAGAACCCAGTGCGCATACCGCCATGGTCACCCCGCCCCCAGCCAGGTCCACCACTGTCCTTGCTTTAATCTCTGGGGGCGGAGACGTTCTATCATAGAATGTCTGTGATATAGTAGTTATCTCGGCAGCGGTATCAACAACAGCGCTAACCTTGTGGCCATTCACAGTTACAGGCACAATCCATGCACTTTTTCCATAGCCAAGACTTGAAGGTGCAGTCTGAGCAACCCCTGCTGATGGGGATTCTGGTGCGCACACCTGCTTATCCTCAGTCCGTTTACTTTTACCTTCCTTTGAAGGACCTGAGGACTCAACTCTATTCCGGCACTCACGACGGAAATGCCCAGGCTGATGACAATTGAAGCACAGCCCAGATCGACGTCGTCGCTTGCGGGGCTTCGGGGAGGAATCTCCATCTTTGCCGCGAGAGGTCTTTTGCTTACTACTTTGTTTCGACTTGTCGTCAGAACTTCGCTTCCATGCCTTCTGATGTCTAAAGGTTTCAAATGACCCCTTATATTGAGCTGGTGCGGATGATCTCGACAGACCCGCACCTGACGACTGGCTATCTAACGAGACGGAGCAAACTCCTCCACTATGCTGAGGGATAAGGGCTTCGCGGCTTAGCTGAAACAACTTTACTCGCCTAACAGCCTCATCTAGATTAACAGGGGGGCTGTCTATCAGCCGTCGGCCTGCGCGCACATCCAGGCAGCCCATCGCAAACCGCAGGACTGCTTGCTCTTGGAGCACTTGTCCTGGGACTCTTGCCCCTAGAGCACGTTGCGCGGTTTCCATGACCCGGTCACCCCACTGCTCTAGACTCTCATCAGTCCCTTGAGTCAGGGAGTTAAACTCCACCTGCGACGCGGCCTGAGATGTACCCTTTCCGAACCGTTGCTCGAATCGAGATGCTATCTCCTGAAAAGTCATATGCTCACCCCGTGAGGAGAGCAGGTAGAAATACCTTAGTGCTGGTCCCTCAACGGAGACACTGAGAGCCAATAGACTATCATCATCATCCCACCTATAGTATCGAGCTAACGTTCTAAATTTCGCATAGAACAGACCCCACTCAAGGTCACCAGTGTACTTGAGACTTTTGGCCTCAGCTGGGATATTACGACCAAACCGTGAAAAATCACCAATAGATGATCCAGAGAGTGTAACAGGGGTTCCTGAAGAAGTATTTTGCCAACAACAGAGAGGCGCAACTGGTACATTACTCTCCTTTGGCCCAAGCTCCACAACTGAACTCCCCAAACTGACAACTGACACAGCCTCTGTGCCGGTCTGACCCCTAACACACATCTGCCCCGATGCGTAACATGAGTGACTCAGAGTCCCGGGGGATTCCTTAATTGTATTTTCATATGCCTCAGGAGGCATAGCATAATCTGACCTAACCGGAGATAATGGACCTCGAAAACTATAAAGGGGCTCCCCCCAGGATACTTTCCCCTTACTGGTGTGTGACCCATTCCCCTGACCAACACTTTGGCCGGGAGACACCATTACTGGGTTACCATTATACCCACCTGAAAACAAGACTCTACACTGCCCCTCATTATTCCTCTGCCCAGATTGGCCCCCATGTGAGAAGACTACACTAGTGCTTGTACATGTAACCTGGGTGCTGCTGGGTACACTAGTAACACAAGTCAAACCACTCGACCCGGGGTTCCCTGTGGGGCTATTCAATGAGGTTACATTGTGCCTACTCACTGCAGTGTTCCTGTTTTCCTCCCCTACACTAGATTCCAGGGAGTGGTTACCCCCTGACTTCCCTACCAGGATGTGGGTCAGTTGGGCTAATTGGGTCTGAACTCCCTTTAACCAAGCCAGGACCTGATCATTGCTCGGTATAACCCTCGAGCTCTGATGTTGTCCAACCCCAGTTGTCCCCATTACAGACCTGTCACTACTTCCCAGGGTGAGGGACTTATCTACTTCCCCAACTGCCGTATTATTCTCACCCCCGCTGCTGCTGGGAGTATTAAATACTGGTGGTCTACTAAATGGAGTTAGCTTGAAAATTTGGTCTTCCCTGTCAGGTTGAGAGTCACCCCATACATTAGCATTCTGCCCCTGGGCCCCTGCCAAACCACCCGGCCTAGCTACCTTGCCCCCCAGGACACCCATGCCACTCATGTGCTCGGAACTTTCCTTACCTTGACCAAATAGCCTTTTCTTTTCACTCATAACTCCAGGACAACTGACAACAAATAAAAGCTTGGCTTGACCTACTGCCCTAGAACACTAATACATCACAAAATCATTACAGCTCAAACAGAAAAATCGATTCACAAAAACTCATATAACAATCACTGATTTCTTGCAAATTTCATATTCTGATTCCATTCACCGCCGAAATAATTAAACCATAATCACCTCCACGTGGCCTGACCGCGCGGCGTCCCCTGAGCGCCGCTTCGATCTCGTAAGACCGTCAGAAATCCTACCGGCGACGCCAATAAAGTGATTTCCTAATAGTATGAAACAACTAAATCACTTTAGGTTAAAATAATATATTAATGAAGAACAATTAATTATATAATACAACAAAATCAGGGAGCTCTCAAATCATGGCCTGCACCTGGCTTGGCGGAAACGCGGGAAGAGAGATCGACAGGCTCCCGAGCCCGATCCCAATTACAAATTAAAATACCCCCCAAATACACTACAATATGCTTTTTCCAAATCGAAAAACACAGATACAACAGGCTCTTTATTGATAAAAGCATCTCGAATATAGGTTTCCAGTCCTACCAACTGGTCCATTGTACTTCGTTATTTTCTAAAACCACATTGTATGTGAGATAAAATATTGGTTTTAAGAAACCATATGAGACGTTCATTAATCATCCTTTCCATGGTTTTATATAAGCAGCTTGTTAAAGCAATTGGTCGATAATTACTTGGATCCGTATGATCCTTTCCAGGTTTTGGAATAGGAATAATTGTAGCTTGGGTCCAGGAAGGTGGAAATTGACCTCGCTCCCAAATTGCATTAAAAATTTTCAAAAGACATTCTTTACTGTTTATAGGAAGGTGTTTAATTATTTGGTAATGAAGCTGATCTGGTCCTACAGCTGTATCATGAGACTTTTCTAAGGATGTTTGAAGTTCTTCAATAGTAAATGGGTGATTATAGCATTCGTTGTTTTCAGATGTAAAATCTAACGTTTTATTTTCTTGAGATGTTTTATGTTTACTAAATTTAGGGCTCACATTTTTTGTGGAGGAATTTTTATGAATTGTACTAGCTATTTCATTGGATATTTGCTTTTTATCCGTACTAATTTGATTTCGAACCTTCAGATGTTGATATTTTTCAGGACCTTTTCCTTTAATTTTCCTTATTGCGTTCCAAACCTTATTGATAGGAGTATGTGAATTAAAGTTGGACACGAACTTTTTCCAATATTTTCGTTTATTAAAATTTAAAGTTCTCCGAGCTTTTGCTTTAAATATACGGAAATTGCTTAAATTTAGAGATGTTGGTAATCTATTAAACTGTCTTTCTGCGAGCTTTAATAGCATCATTACATTCTTCTGTAAACCATGGTTTTTTTTATTCTAGTAGAATTTGTCGAGGTTTTCAGGTATGCATTTATTTGCAGTATTTAACAGTATTTCAGTAAATGTTTGAATTGGATCAGGATTGTTTTCAAACTTTTCATCCAAAATATTTTGTAAACACATAGTTTCAAATTGTTTCCAATCAGCCTTGTTAAGTTTTCAGTTTTGAGTAGAACTGTTTTCCTCGGGTGTGTTTTCTTTAATTATAATTGGGAAATGATCACTTCCACATAAATCATCATGTACTGACCAACTGAAATCCAAGAGTAATGAAGGATCTACTAAAGTAATATCTATTGAAGAATATGAACCATTACCCGGATGCAGGTAAGTGTTAGAGCCGTTATTAAGTATACAAAGATTATGATGTGATATTGCATCTTCAAGTTTTTTCCCTTTATCTGTTATTTTATCGCTACCCCATAATGGATTATGGGCATTAAAGTCACCCACAACCATAAATGGAGCAGGAAGTTGTTGTATTAATTTTGTAAGTTCTAAAGTTTGTAAATTATAGTTAGGAGGTACATACACAGCGCAAATTGTAATTGTTTTTTCAAGAGAAAGGCGTACAGCTACTGCCTGAAGATTTGTTTTTAAATCTACTTGGCTATGAATGTACTTATTGTTAATTGCTAGAGAGGTACCACCAGATGCTCTCTCCGTTTGAGCATAATGGTTGTACATACTATAGTTTTTAATATTAATTGTAGCTGTTTCCCTTAAATGTGATTCTTGTAAGCATACAGCTACCGGGCAATGGTCCTGAATAAGTAGAGATAATTCGTTAAAGTTGACTTTAAAACCTCGACAATTCCATTGAATAAACGTTGGATGATGCATTTTTATTTTGTATGAGAAATAGGGGATATCCTCCCTTTACTTTTGGGGGGTGATACACTCCGGGCTCGCGAGGAAGAATATCATGGAGTTATGTCCATCTCCTCGAAGACCCCAAATTTATTGTGGAGAGTGACCCCCCCTTTCGGCAACCTATCACTCGACTGTTTTGGGGTGTTTTTAGAAGTGTTTTTTGAGGGAGATATGTTTTTCTCCCCGATGATGTTGATTTGCTCGTAGCTGCTGGCTGTGATGTAGTCGCAGCTACGGTTTTTTGTGCAGAACCTGCAGAAGCCGGCATTGAAGTGGGTTTACCTTTGTCAGATGACAGAGGTGTTTCACATGATGAAGTCTGCTGAAAAAAGTCTTTCTCAGAGACTTGTGTAGACATGTCCTTCAAAGAGGACGTTTTAACAACAGTTGCATATGAAGTCAAATTCGGTCTTGGAACACTGTACATGTTTTCCAATTTTTTGGCTTCTGGATAAGGTATCCTTTTTCAGCTTTAACTTTTTGTATTTCTTTTTCTTTTCTGAAAAGGAAAGTTGTTGTTTAATCCATCAATACTAGTATTTTAAAAAAATCAAACGTTCACTAAAAGTCAGTGTACATGTATAACAAACAATTTAATTATTCATTGCAAGAATTACCTAGGTATCATTGTCACTTTCTTCAATATGTCGCATTAGCAATACATTGTTTTTTGTTTTTTTTTTTTTTACTAAAAACAAGTATGCGAATTTCTATCGATATGCCTGTAAGCATCTGTATTTTAATTTTTTTTCTTCTCAAAGGCTCAAAATGATAATTAACAAACAGGACAAATTCAAATTTAAAAAGTATTTTTACAACCTATACCTTGCATAGGAATTTAGCAAACTTTCAAAAATTATTAGATATAATTTTCAATTTTTGCTAATTGTCAAGATTTTTCATGCCTCTTTTTTCTGTGCATATTTTATATCGGCTGATTTTTAGAAGAGGATCGAATGCCGATTAAATTTTTTTCCCCAATTTTTTTAGAATTAATTTTACTATTTTCAGGGTCCAATTATTTTATTATTTTTTTTTAAAATTTGATCGTTTATAATCGTTTGTAATAATTAGACTGAGTACACAATTTATCCCTGGAAACAAAGATTTTGTCATCTTTTACATAATTTGAATTGAGAAAAAAGGGGAAGACAACAAACGTTTCATTATGGAAGTAATCCTATTGTTTCCATAACTGTCATAATCTTGGATAGATGTTCGATTTCATGCATGTAGCATGGTGCACAAGAAATAAAAGTTTATTAATGTGCACATAATTACTGAATTTTAATAATGGACATACCCATTTCATCAGTCAAAATATGTGTCGGATCAAAAAGTAAAATTGAAGGTGCACAATGGCAATATGTAATAAAGATTCTGTGAAAGTTTCATTAAATTTCACTCGGTGATATAAGAGGAGTTGCGGATAAGAGATGGTACCCTAAAGCGTAACAGACGGACGGACATACCGATTACAGTATACACTCCCACTTTTCAAGCGGGGTGTATAATGAATGACACACAAAGGGAAGCCTAAGGATGGATGCTGCAGTATTTCCTGCTTTGTGACGCTTTTGTTGCTCTTAACTATTACTTCGCATTAAAATAAATATTTTACACGTTTTATATTGCTATATCACATATTGTAACATTGTTACATTGGTGTTCAGAGTGTAAATTTAATTCATTGAAAAATGTATAAAATATATACATGTATACACAACTTGCTTTCTTGAAAAGTGAGAGCTGGTCATCTAAATTTCGAAAATAAAGAAAATACAATTTTTTAAAAATAATTCGAGGGCACTTGAAAGTTCATTCTCTATAAAAATAACTTCAAGGAGACACCGTGACGCACAAAGGGGAAAATTGACAAATGTATATAATTTTCGCATGACCCGTGTAAAATTTTGTTCAATTCCTAAAAGTATCAGGTTTCAGAAAATAACAGGTTTCCATAGTTATCATGGTTTCAAGTACCAAAGAGTGAATGTAAGTAGACCAAAATTTTGATGAAATCTCTAAAAAAAAAATTGTTAAGACATATGTCCCACCTTTGCAGTTGAATAATGTTCACAAGTTTAAGGAAAAAAATAAAGTGGCGTGACCTTGACACAACGAAACGGTAAATACCACGTTTCGTTTTCCGGCACATTTTTTTGTGCAGTCTTTTCTTAATTGTAGTTTGTCATATCTTAGCTATATAATCATAATATAATTTTCGTAAGTCTTTCTCTGTATGCTACTGATATCTTACAAGAAGCACATCAGTTTGACTTATTGTGTTACTTTAAATGTTGATGTACACCACTTGTATCGACAGGTTTCATTTGCTCAATAGTGCGTTTCTCGATTTGCGTGAACAACTCTTCATATAAGGGAAACAACTATCCTCCTTTTATCAGTTGTGCAGGTATATCCATATAACATTTTTTTTTAAACAAAAACAAAGTATTTTGATTTCAATTTTATTGAAAACACTTTAATACGTAACGAAAGTCTATTAAAATCAGGAACATTATGTGTTTTTGAAACACTGGTGCCTCCACAAAGCCTGTAAAGCCATTGCTCCACTCACTTAATAGTAAAATGTAGGTTAAATTTAACAACAGACAGACATAATACACCCCCGTAATCTTTCAATAGGAGAGGGTCATAAATATTACACGAAATTGATGAAATCAAAGAAAATTCTGTCTCTTGCGATACAGATGTAAAACTTTTCTTTCATTGGAAAAGTTTTGAGATCCTTTATGCAGTCCTTTTTTTAATCGTCATCTGTGAGGGAAAAATTAAATATAAAAGACATCTAAAGTATATATCACAAAGAGGGGATATCAAAGCAATTTAACACCTTATATATGAAATACTACTCGTTAAAAATACAAAGACACAGTGGTAAATCCGATTAAATCAGATTACCATTAAAGACAGCATTCTCGTATCAAGTAATCTGCTACTTTGAATCATAAATATACAAGAAACATATATTGACGCAAAAATCGGCCGCAAACCAATTAATTGTTCCTTTATGAAGCAACTAAAGACTGAAATGGTGATCTGTTTTAAAATATCTTATATTTATCTGTTAATATTTATGTTCCTCTGTTATTATGCAAGACCGAAGCCAAGTCAATTGAGCTAGTTTTTTGATGGATTAAAATCAAAATAACAACAGTAGTGAAAGTGAAAAAATGTCATTTATTGAAGTAAATGACGCAAAACAAAATATAAACATATTATAAGGGGGTCAGACAAGACTAAAAAAACTTCGAAAGAATACAAAAATCTTTTGTAACATATTATGCAATCTGACCCCCTAAAATTACATATATCTTAAAGCAGGCACTGATATGCCTGTCATCAAAAAAGGGTGGGTTAAAAGAAAATAAACGCCACAATCCAATTGCAAATTGGATCCACCCGCCAATATATATCCTCGTGACATTAAACGCTTGTGCACGATATTGCATGATTTTCTTAATTATATAATGCATGTTCAGTATTACATGTATATATAAGCAAAGTACCCCTGGTCCTCTGCGTCAACAAACCGTGGGCCTGTATAAAAATAAGAGGCATTTACATTAAAAGTTTAAAACTAAAGTTTAATGTAATCTACAACTAGATATGCAGTGTAGTTTTAATCTAATAAAAACGCAACAAATATGTGGGGCTCCTTGCTCTCTCTTAGAGGAAAAAACTAAACTCCCTCTAGTTCCGCCACTACATTTCTCCTCTTTCGGTTTCTTTGAGTTGAAGCGGGAAAATTCTTGGCACATTGTAAAACGTGCATTATCCTCGTCTGCTAAGGGCAAAATCTTGTAATATTCTATAGCCTGCTAGGTATTTTGATGAATTAACATTTAACCATATTTTTAAAAAATTTTATATATGTACATGTATACACGTCATTTTAAAATAAATACGTACAACAAATCCTGTTTAAATGGAGAAAGTAAAATTGTGCAATATACATAAAGCGGTCTTTGCTTTAGACTATGCCCAACACGTCCTAATTTTCTCCGCACATCAAACATGTCTAAGTTTCTCAATCAGGATTGGATGAAATATTTACCTCATTCTTTATTAAAAAAAATTAATATGTTTATTGTGCGTTCTTGTTAAACATTTAGACGCTCTTTTTGATATACTATTATATTAATGTTAAATATCTTTATTTAAATTGTTTTAACTCCGCAGAAACGCACAGAGACTTCAAACTTTCATATCATAACCGACCGCCTCCTGGCGGCCGGTAAAAAGAAAGTAGATCAAAACGGAATATATAGTTACATTGTACATGTACCTAGCGACGTCTGACCATCATTAGTGTCCCATTCACAGATGTCCCATTGGTAATTCTAGGAGTCCAAGGCCAAACCCAATCTGTAGTTGACCAGGGACCGTTCAGAAAGGCGTTGTAACATCTTTTGAACCACCAACCTCCTTTAAAATGAGTAGCACAGTTATATGAAGGCATCTCGTCATTATCTCTATCGTATGTAGTAAAGTTCATCCCAGACAATCGAAAGTTGGAATCTGCAGTATTTAACATACTGTCACCTATTGAATTATAGGAAAACAAAATGATAAAAGCCAGCTTCATGATGGGGATATTTTTTTTTAATGATACATTTGTTCAACCAATATAAATCATTGGCAACTGAGAGGAAACAATACCGTCATCTGTGAAAAGATACAAATATGATCTCTTTATTACAATAAATCGTTTCTTTCTGTGTACAAAAATGAATTTTGCGGAAAATTTTACGCCTAAAGACGTTCCACAACGAACACAAGTCTCCATAAGTCGTCAGATCATTCTTTAAAGTTCACCTGTGAATATGTAGTAATTGCAGAGAAGTTACATTTAGAATATTGAAACAAAACTAGGAATCGAAATGATAAATCCCATTCTGTTCTCCGGAAGCTTTGTGTATAATAAAAACTTCCTGTTTAGTTTACCCTTTCGATCTTCGGAGATCACGTGATAGTTTAGGGTATATAAGCAGCGATATCAAGCTCTAAGGCAGTTCCAGACTGAAGTCGACACCAGTCAGTCGTTTCCAGTGAAGGTGAGAAACGTAAACTTGCTTAACAAGTCTTATGTGCCTGAATAAGGCTTTCGAGACTTGTATTTTTCTGCAAGTTGGTAAATATTTATTTTGTTTGCTAAGCTAGGAAGCGCACGCGCTCCAGGACAGAATAGGATATTGTAAATATTGATAATTAAAATCTTTGATTGAGAAAATTTATATCAGTTTATTTATTCCTTTAATTGCTCAGGAAGAGCAACCGAATCTTCGAACCCAGAAACGTTACAATATCATAGAAAGTTTTAAAATGCTTGATATTTGACAAATGTATTTTCTAATCATTTAAATCAATGGTCAAAAAACACACCAATTAGGCATCTATTTTTTCATTTATATCGTTCTTCCTTAAACTTAGTTGATGAGAGTAAGGTGATCAACGAACGCGTATGGTTCTTAAGTTGTGTATGTGGTATGCTCAGTAATGAAAATATTTAATGAACAAGCTTAGACAAAGGACTAACAAAGTCTTACAGGTCACTGATGGTATGGCTTTGAGTCTCTTAATAGTTTAATGATAGGTTTTAACGTCAGCCAAGCAATGGTCTTTAGAGAGTGTGTTTAGAATTTGATAGTACATGTGATATATCAAAATGCCAAATTTTGGATGTTCATTAGAATGAATCGATTCCATGACAGTATATATCAATCAATTTTGATTAACTGGTAAAACACAGTTATTGTTAGTGTCTAATTTTGAAGGAAATATTTGTTCTCCTCCATGGCACTTGATCCCATCTCTGATGTTTTGCTCTGTTCCTGTTTTGTCTTGTTGTATAGACTTTTGATCTTGCATACTGTACTTTATATCCATATGTTTCATTCGAAGTCAAATTCCGTGTTGATTAATTGCTGAGTGTTGTTTTTTTTCAAAATTTTATATAGAACTGTTGATTTTCTAGGTCTCTTTATACCATAAAATAAACGAAAGTTAAATCTCCCAAGAAATTTAGTGGTTTCACAATAACATAGAAATTAAGATAACGCTGTAAGGTTTTGATTTTTTTTAAAACTGTTATCAACACACTTCTTAAAGCAAAGACATATTTTTACATTACAAAAAATGTAAAACTTAAATCAAATTTATCCATTACGCTTAACTTTAAAAAAAAAAGCTCTTTAAAAGATTTAATACGTTTTACTATCCCCCTGCCCTGTCTTTCCTTTATTGTCCTACGTAATATTTTTTTTGTACTTTAATGTGACAAGATTGCCGATATATCTGACACTGTGTAACATTCTATCTGTCACCTACCTAATGTTCCATCTGCAGTTCCCGCCAGAAATAGTTTATACTTCTCCGTTTCGTCAGAAATGGCGAACTTTTCGTACAACTCGTACAGACTTGTACCATTCTGGAGAGTGATGGAGACATAAAGGGACGAGTTGTTCCCCTTTGTTAACTGATGTATAACGTCATTACCTGTATAAAGACTAACAGGTGTATGGCAACGTACATGTACATTGTTTTCAAAATTAAAGAATTATATTCTCTATCTAACGGATTTTTTCCCGTTATTTCCTGATCATGATCATGACAACAAGCACACGGCGGGTGTGACCGGTCGGCAGGGGATGCTCACTCCTCCATGGCACCTGATCCCACCTTTGATGTTTCGGAGGTCCGTGTTTGCTCTGCTCTTATTTTGTATATTGTTTAATGGACTTTAAGATTGAATACTGTTCGTTATCTCCATATCCTTCTATTTCAACTTTTTTGCTGACTGTTCATTCTCACGTTTCTATATAGAATATTTGTCAAATATGATATTTGTATAATGGCCTCGTGTTATTTACCGATCCAAACATTCTGTTCCGGTGTACCGAAACCACTCTTATACTCCGTCCAGTTCTTGTAAAAGTCCAGGGATTCATCCACTCGCTTCTGCATGACCTTCCAAAAAATAAATGGATCTTTTTATTCATTCAATTTTATAGTGACGAATATGTATTTGATAAGTGTATAAAGATTTAGCTTGCGATTTCCTTGTCCCCTATCAATTCTTATATTAATCTTCATACATGAACGACAGAATGAGAGATTCCAATTAACATTTCTTTTGCCAATTTTAAGACTTAATTCAAAAACATAAATACCGTCCATCCGCCTCCCATTATTTCCATGTCACAGTACACGGGGACTGAATCGGAGTCGGTACCAAAGGGGTAAATCTGGTATACACCGGAATTAGTGAGACCTTTTTCACGGAGTTCCATACAATCAGCTGTAGCAGGAACTAAAACATAGAAAATGCATGCTCAAATATACCGTTATAGAATATAACCATATAGTACTGCAGATTCCTAAATATACACGTGGAATTTATTATCTTGTAATTCACGAGAAGCACCACACGCGAAATAAAATTACTCGCTTTCATTTTTCTGGTACTGAAATCTATGTAAAATCTCTTGATCATCCTTCCATTCAATTCGCAAATAGATTTGACATTGAAGAGCCCATTCGCGACATGAAGTACACGCAATTAGGAATCCAATGTATTTTCTATCCCCTAATATTGTGTGTTTACAGGATACTGATATTACGGATTTACTCGTGTATGATAGACTTTCGTATGGTTCTTTTCACAAAAAATGATGTTGAAACATTAATCACAGCCATGTATAATCATATTGTATTGATATGGACCCATTCGTAGGTAGTAAATTCAAGTTCAAACGTTTCAGTACTTCGTGAAATTTTATGTATTTGGTTCTTTTTGGCATTAATTTGAGAATTTTTGTGATAGAATTAAATACAATACAAAACAAAGTAAATCAATCCTCTGACTTCGGCCTGAAATGTAAGGACGAAGTTATTATTTCAAGAAAAAGTATTGGAAATTTAATTTTTACTAATGAATGCATATCTTGTGACCGTGTTATAACTGTAAATCATATACTTTTAGAATGTTCTGATTTTACGCCTGTTCGAAATAAACTTTTAAATGATGTAAAAACTGTGCATGCTCTTTTTTCAAAATTAATCCTAGTGCAAATTAACAATATACTTGGAAGAAACTGATTTTTACAATAAGATTTAAATGTTGATATTTTTATAATCTTTGTAATTCAGGTGTAACTGTTTTTACTTTTAAATTCCAAGTCTGTTAAATAGTTTCCCGTTTAAAAAGAGTAGGCTCGTCGGGACTGCTAGAGAAATCCCAAAAAAAAATCAAAACCGTTCATACAATATTTTAATTTCCCCGCCTCAATATATCTAAAATATTGCCGACTCGGCCTAAAAAACAATAATCCATCTCCCTCACACGGGCACTTTTTCTGTAATAAATTTTGGACCCATAGTATAATTTTAACACAAGGTATCTAACTCTTAATTCAACCTAGCACCCTCCTCCTTAGAAAATTACTCATTTACACTTTTAGATGAAATGCACTGGCAAATTTTTTATAACCATTGTCCTCTACGATAATTTATATACACAACCATATACGGCATGTATGTCTTTGTTTTCATTAATCTCCGTAAACAGTGTCAAAACTCTGCCCGTCGAGTGGAGAGTCGAACTATACCACGAAACGGTATGTGCTAATCTCGGGCAAAGAGCAAAATTAAATAAATCAGTGACTTTAAAAATTCAATTCCAGATTTAAAATATATTGCATTGAATAAATAAAATTTGATTACGTCTCATTTTTCATGAAAACATTACGACATTTTTTCGAAGTAATTTTAGATACAGATTTTTAGCCAATAAAAATTGTCGTGCGGAATCAGCATATACCGTGGTATAGTTCGACTTTCCACTCGACGGGCAGAGTTTTGACACTGTTTACGGAGATTAATGAAAACAAAGACATACATGCCGTATATGGTTGTGTATATAAATTATCGTAGAGGACAATGGTTATAAAAAAATGCCAGTGCATTTCATTTAAAAGTGTAAATGAGTGCGTTTCTGAGGAGGGGGGTGCTACAAGTACGTGGAATTCGGAGTTAGATACCTTGTGTTATTATTATACTATGGGTTTAAAAATTATTTTCGAAACAAGTGCCTGTGCTCCCTCCCCGGGGAAGCTAGGAGCAATGTAGCAACCACTAATGATAAAACGCCGCTTAAAGATACACATATCTATATTGTCACAAACCATAGTAGTTGACATGCTCATCCGCTTTATATTTTTGTCATTTAGCGACGTTTTAGCATAAGCAATTGTAATGCTCAACCATGAATGCAATGATTGAATACATTAAGCTACGTTAATGATGTTTCTTTCTTTAAGCGATATTTTATCATTAGCGGTTACTACAAGGGGGGGGGGGAGGGGGGGGGGGGGGGGGGGGGGGGGGGGGGGGGGGGGGTTGCACAGGAATATTTAGAAGAAAATAAATTCATTTGCTCAAGAGGAGTGCAGACATTAGTTATACATGTATTTATGTAAAAGTATATGTATCTGAAGGAAGTTCAGAATTAATGTTTGAATTCAAGCCAACCCCGGCGTGAAAAACTAATGAATGCCTAACTGATTTTGCTTAGCCAATGTGCTTGGGTGTGTAATCTGGCCCATGAGCCTTTTGTTTTAAAGATAAGCATATGTATTTTGTGTTAGATAAGGAGCTAAGAAATAAATCATTACCAGAAATACTTAAAAAAGACAATATATAGAAGTTTTTTTTTTCAAACCTTGACAAACCAAGTCTGTAATCCAGGTCCCATTTTCCTGGCACACGATCATTCCGGATCCTCGCTGTTCAAAGGCATTCAAGCATTTAATATGCATTCGTTTTCTTATCCCTATTCCTTCCCAGTCCCGTGCATCCCACTTGGTATTCTTTATTTTATTGACAGGGATCCCACAATCTGATAAAGAAATTTTCTATAAAATTTATTCACCTCAACATTTACAAAAAAAAGCGTAACAGACAGACGGACGGACATTCCGATTACCATATACCCTTCCCCCCCACCTCATGTAAAAAGATTGATTGATTATATGTACATTTTGTAGTTTAGTGCTCCTCTCTCGAAACTTTTTCACTTATATGGAGACGCAACCACATGTCGATGTAGAGCTACAAATTTCGTCCTATACTCGGCACTTAGGACCATTGGTCAGAGAGAACTTTATCGAGCCAGCACCTACTTCGACACAAGGGACAGAGTTAATACGGTCTAATACGAAGGATGGGACGCGTCCAACAGTGGGATTTGATTGATTGATTGTATATTGTTTAACGTCCCTCTTGAGAATTTTTCACTCATATTGAGACGTCACCGATGCCGGTGAAGGGCTTCAAATTTAGACCTATACTCGGCACTCAGGGCCATTGAGCAGTGAGGGTTCTTTATCGTGCCAACGCCTACCGTGACACGGGACCTACGTTTTTAAGGTCATATCCGAAAGACCCGTGACTTTCACTTCTAGTGCCGAGCGCTTGGCGAAGGAACAGTCACTACCTATGTTTACGTCTTAGGTATGACGCGGCACCGCGATCGAGAATCGAACCCGGGCCTCCCGATCACGAAGCAGTGGGATTTGAACCAGTTACGTATGGGTCGACTCCTTCACGATTTCCGTTCAAATCACTGCGCCACGCGGGCAACATTTCTAGAATACAAAAGGTGTTCTCAATGTGGATGAAATGTGACGAAAATGATCAGCCTTATAAATGGTATATGTACAGAAATTAGCGTATTCAAAATTTGACGTTATAACCCGGTATGGAGTGGTTGGCGTAGTGATAATTAGCGCTACACATATACTTAGGTGAATTTGATTGATTGATTGTATATTGTTTAACGTCCCTCTCGAGAATTTTTCACTCATATGGAGACGCCGAAGTGAATTTGAAGAAAAGAAATATCATTAAACATGGAATTATATTTACATACATTTATATAGGCTTTTTGCCTATTAAAATATACTCGATGTTCAAGGCCTGCTTAATGGCAGATCAAAGCAAGTAAATAAATAAACAAGAGGCCCATGGGCCTTATAGGTCACCTGAGTATCCCGTTATTTAATTTCATTCGTTTTTTAAACCTGAGGACATGAAATTCACAATTTTGAAAGAGACACCATTGCTAAACATAATTATACACTTGGCATGCTTACTTTGATTACCTTTGTAACCAATTGTGCACCCCTCCTCGCAGGAACCACTGACCCTGGGGCAACATATTTCATATATTGGAAATATTATCAAGAATTTTATTTTATCATAAATAGTTGATTAATATCAAAGCATTAATTTATATTCAGACTATGTATCCCCCCCTCCAAAAACCTTTGACCCAGGGGCCAAAAAATTAACCATTTTGGAAGAGGCAGCTTTCTTCATCATAAATATATACTTAGATCATTGGCATAATATACAGGAGCAAAGGAAAAAGATTTTCAAAGAATTCATGCATTTTCATTATTAGAGCCCCGCTCAAACACAAGCCCTGACCCAGGGGCCATTAAATTCACAAATTTCAAAGAGGCATCCTTCCTCCAATAACTATGCACTTGTTTCATTGGACTATTACCCAAGCACAGAAAATAAGATTTTCAAAGAAATAATTCATTTTCCCAGACCCTATATAATCTTTATAGCCCCGCCCTAGCACTAACACCACTGACCCTAAGGCCATGAAATTCACAATTTTGGTAGAGGCAGTCTTCTTCAACAAAACTATGCCCTTGGTTAGTTTATTTAATGCCCATGGGTAGAGATGAATTTCAAGGAATTTATGCATTTTCACTATATATTCTATATACCCCGCACTACCACTAAAACCCCTGACACTGGGGCCATGACATTCATAATTTTGGAAGAGGCAATCTTATTTAACATAACTATGCACTATAGTTTATTTCATGCCCATGAGCAGAGAAGAATTTCAAAGAATTTATGCATTTTCACTATATAATCTATATAGCCCCGCCCTAGCACTAGAACCCATTACCTTTGGGCCATGAATTATACAATTTTGGTAGAGGACTCAATGCTGATTACGATCATACCAACAGTTTGATTGTTTGATGTCCAGGAGTAAAGACTGATTGATTAATTGTATGTTGTTTAACGTCCCTCTCGAGAATTTTTCACTCATATGGAGACGCCACCACTTCTCGGTGGAGGGCTACAAATTTTGTCCTATGCTCGGCATTCAGGGCCTTTGAGCAGTGAGGGATCTCTTTCGTGCCAGAACCTACTGCGACACGGGGCCTTGGTTTATACGTTCTCATCCGAAGGACCGGTCTCCACGTCCCAAAGTGGGATTCGAACCCGCGTTGTAAGGATTTACTCCTTACTTCGCGACTCTAGAGCAGACGCTCTAATCACTGCGCCACGCGGGCGACTCCAGGAGTAAAGAAGAAGATTTTAAAGATTGCACTAATATGAGAGGTTTTGGCCCCCACCCCCCAGGCCCTGGGTGGGGGGGGGGGGCAGGGACATGAAATTAAAAATTTTTGTTCCACCTCACCTACAAATGCTATATGCCAAAATTGGTTGAAATTGGTTCAGGGGTTTCATAGAAGAAGCTGAAAATGTTCAAATGATAACGCGCGACGAACGAAAACGGATAGCAATAGGTCACTGAGGTGACCTAAAAAAATATCGCTTTCATTAATTAACGGTGAAATAGCATAGGTGCATCGCTGTATAATAATAATGATAAATACTTTATTTAAAGAAGGTAAGCTGGTTAGTGCATGCAATATTCTTCCCAAGGGCCTTCATTATATATCAAATACAAAAAAATATACCGAATGCAATTCGTCATAAATAACAGTAATAGGTGTAAGGAATTAGAATTACAAGATTATGCATATAGTATCCATGTATAGTTAATTAACAAGCATAATACAATATACAATATCGAAACCTTATTGTGCTCAAATAATTATGCGACAGCTGATGATGTAATTTTCTATATTACGCTTAAATGTTCGTAGAGATTGAGAGAGTCTAATGTGTTGGGGAAGTTTATTCCATAGATGAACACCTGAATACTGAAAAGATGTCTTGAATAAGTTTGTACGAAATTTCGGAAATCTTAGATCATAGTTACTTTCAGATCGAAGGTTATAAGAAGATGAAGAATGAAATTCAAATAAATTACAAAGATATTGGGGAGTCGTTCCACTGAATATTTTGTATAATAATATGTATTTGTATAGATCAACTAGCTCATAAACTGTTAACCACCCAAGTTTCTCAAACAGTGGTTTAGGAAAAGAATCGGGACTTGCGTCAAGAATAATCTTTGCTGTCCTTTTCTGTAATTTAAATAGTCTGTCCATGTCCTGCTTGGGGGCATTACCCCAGATAGTCAAACAATAGTTATTAGATAGTAAAATATAAGCATTGTTATCTAGTTTTCTGGTATGTAGAGGGAGAAATAACTTATAATTTAACGTTTTACAAACCCAGTCAATATGATTTGCATACTGCAGCTTCTCATCAATATGTAGACCAAGAATGTTTTCTGTTTCAACTATTTCATTTGTTTTGTCTGAGGCATAAAGTTGTAAATTTGGATTATCTAATTTTGATTTTCTTTGCTGTGTTCCCTTTAACATCCATTTTGTTTTATCTACATTTAAAACCATTTGATTTTGAGCACACCATTTCACAATCTGACAAAGATCTGAATTTAGTGTATTTTCTAAACATCTTGCATTATCATTATTAGAATACAGAGTTGCATCATCAGCAAGCATATCAATATTGGAATTGTTTACATGTAATGGAAGGTCATTTATGTACAATGAAAATAAAAGTGGGCCCAAAATTGACCCTTGTGGCACTCCTGCTGTGACGGGTAGAATATTGGAGACACATGATCCAAATTTAATACACTGCGTCCTATCGTAAAGATATGATTTAAACCACTTTATAGCTGTTTGGTCAAATTTATAATGGGTTAATTTCTGTAAAAGGATATCATGATTCACCAAATCTAATGCTTTACTAAAATCTATAAATGTATAAAGCGATTAGTTCACCACGATCCATTGCAGTAAGCCAACTTTCTGTTAGTTTTGTAAGTGAAGTTTGATAGGAATGGAGTTCCCTAAACCCCGACTGGGATTGTGTTAGTAGATCAAATTCATTGGTGAAATTTTGTATTAGTTAGCTACATGTTATTCTACCAATTTAAATATAGTTGGTAGAATAGAAATAGGGCGATACTCAGGTGACATACAAGGTTGGCACTCAAGAGTCGTTCAGCAGTGAGGGATCTTTATCGTGGCAATCTTGGCGTGACACGGGACCTCGGTTTTTAAGGTCTCATACGAAAGATCCGCAACTTTCACTTCAAATGCCGAGCGCATGACGCTAAAATATGAGGTTAGCATTTTAAGTACACATCCAGTATACGAATTAATTACAGTATATTAAGGTTCATAAACCCTCTTCTTACTCATATAAAATTTTTCTTCAAGTTTGATGATTTTCCAAAGGAAATGTATATGCTGAATAAAATAAAAACATTTTTAGCATGGCTTGCGGGGCAAAATTTGACAAAAAGGCACTTCAATTTGACAAATTTATAAGGGAATAATAGACAGTTGTGTCATTAAGAGTTATCTCTCTTATAAGAGTATCAGCATACCTTAATTAACGGATCAATATTTGTCCCATGGTAAAGATGTTCGATGGTTAAAAGAAAATATGAAGAAATTGATACCCCATGAATGAGAACATCCCAAGCGACAAGACATAACTCCTCCAGAGATTTTCGTACCTTTACAACCATTCATTAGAGCGAAACTTCCTTGATCAGTAGGTCGTGAGTTGTAATCTCGGCCTCGAGTGACAGCTATGCCTTCGTCATGCGCTCGGCATTTCAAGTGAAAGTTGCGGATCTTTCGTATGAGACATTAAAAACCGAGGTCCCGTGTCACGCCAAGATTGCCACGATAAAGATCCCTCACTGCTTTATGACTCTTGAGTGCCAACCTTGTATTTCACCTGAGTATCATGTACATTTGTAACAACTTACCAAAATCTGAATTAATATCAAAGAGGAGAATTTAAAGCATTTATTTTCGGACTCTGTTACCCCCACCCGAACCCCCAGTAACCCTGATCCTGGGGCCCTGCAATTAACCATTTTTGGAGAAGCACCTTTCTTCATCATAAATATGTTAGTAGGTCATTGCAATAATATCATAAGAGCCCTGCCCTAACACCAGAACCCCTGGCCTAGGGGTCCTGAAATTTACAAATTTGGAAGAGGCTTTCTTCCTCATCATAACTATGTACATACATGTAGTTCTTAGTTTATCACCGAGGTGTAGAGGAGATTTTTAAAGAATTTAAGCATTTTCACTTGATTATCAATAGCGCCAAAGAACCCAATCCAGGGGCCATGAAATTCACAATTTTGGAAGGCTCAGTCTTATTCAACACAAGTATGTACTTGGTTAGTTTATTTGATACTAAGGAGCAGAGAAGATTTTCAACAAATTTGTGCATTTTCACTACGCAGTACAGTTAAGGATACACATTAAAATTATATGGTAATGAGGTCAAAATGATGTTTGGCGCCATGACAGTAGCTCCGTCTTGATTGATCCATTATATCTTTACCATATAAAGAAATTGAGCTCAAAATAACTATTTACCGATATTTGCAAGAATTTGTAACATTTTCATGATTGAATAGATAATTATGAGTGGATTTCTCTTATGAAAACATTGGCTGCAACGTTATTGTTGACAACTCACACGTTACAAGATCGATTCCGCAATATAAAACCTGTTACACGAACGATCCTCCATGTACACGATTCTATACACAATTGCTAACGCGAACACACGATTCTTCAAGTAAAATAGTTCAAATATTTGAAAATGAATATTTTCAAAACGAAAAAAGGCTTAAGGTACATAAACTCTCTGATAAACCATACAAAATGTTGCTTGAACCTTAATGATTTTCCAAAAGAAATGTAATTTAAAAGTAAAATACAAAGAATTATAGCATAGATTGCGGGGCAAAATTAGACAAAAAACACCCATCATCTTGTCAATTCTATAAAGGAATAATAGACATTTATGTTATTATCCCTATTATCAGATAATCAATGAACCTTAATACCTATTTTAAAGTTCAAATATTTTTTTTTCTTATTTCATTGACTGAAAAGAAAATATTAGATGGATTGTATTCCTCGAGCCATATGGGTGTATTATGCAATCAAAAGTTAATTATCTGCTCAACACTAAGTATAAAACAGGATTATTAAAGAGAAGAAATACATTTCCACTTCACTATAGCTGCAGAATTATACATAGATTAGTCTCTACATTTATCTATAACTCTACAGATCCCGTAAGGCAAAACAGGTACAATTTACGGCGCGATTTTTTGCGGACCCTTGGGTAGAATTTCTCCACTTTCCCTCATAGTTCAATCTCTCTACAAGTGATTCACTCGCTTGATCAGAATTATTTGTTGGATTGCTGAAAATTCACTTCAAGCGAGTTTATCGCCTAGAGAGGCTGGGAGGTGTATTAAAAAATACATTTTCATTTTTAAATGACATTTCTTCTATTTTACTTTCAAAATTTAATATTTAACGATTTCTTGGAAATCTCACCTGACAAAACGCATTTGTATTGTCCAAAAGGTTTGGGGATGCATTTTTCATAGTTTTTACAGGGTGGTCCTGCACAAGATCCCGCGAGAATCTAAAACGTAAATTCAAAAAAGAGAAATAATTCTTGTTCAACAGAAAAAAATAAAACTGAAAATTATTGACATAAATAGATGTTATAAAGTTGTTCACCAGACAAAAATTATGATATTACGAACCTGAAAATTACTGACGTAAAATGAGATAATTCCTGTTCAACAGATGAAAATTATTGAAATTTTGCAAATGTAGGAGACGAACTTCCACGATAAAACAAGAACAAATGGTTTTGACAAGAGAAAAGTATACTGCGTTGACGTTAACCGTGATACTTCGCATCTTAATCGCGTCATTGTCATCAGCTTTTGTCATTGGGGCTATTAATTATTAATAAAAATTATGTTTATGACGTACACATTTGAACTGGTTTTCAGGCAGAGCGTGTGTTCAGACTCCGAAGTATGGAGTTGATCCTTTCCTCGCAGGTTCGAATCCAACTGTTTTACGTGGAAACCGGTCCTTCGGATAAGACCATATCAACCGAAGTATCCCATCGCAGTAGATGCCGACACAAAAAAGATCTCTCACTGCTCAATGGCCCTTATTGCCGAGTAAAGGACACAATTTATTGCTCTTCACCTGCAAGTGATGGCGTCTCCATTGAGTGAAACAATTTGTGAGACGTCAAACGACATACACTCAATCTATCAATCTTCGACGAAATAAAACAAATGGTAAGAACAAGGGGGAAGAGCTCTTACGCATTTTCATTAACCGTGTAACGTCACATACGGGTCATTTAGCTATTGTCATAGTTCGTTAGATAAAGTCGATAACATCCTATCCGCTCTTCATTGTATATTATTTGATTTCATATCAACATTTTGTACTTAGTCATATACATGTAGGTATTCATTTGACGTTGATAACTAGTTTTAATTTAAACATTAAATTGAATGGTTATTATATAATGTGGACTATCGCACAAGAAATACACTTGGATTCCTGAGGAAGTTAGTTTATCGTAAAGTATATTTTTTCAATATTGAAATTCAACCCCGTCCCCAGTCTGAAATTCATCTCCCTCCCTCTCTCGCTAGATAGAGAATTTAATACAAAGATATTTACCTTATCCCAGTTCTCTATGTCAGTGTATAACCAGCCCGGGGCTTTTCTGTAAAGTTCCGGTCGAGTTTTGTTTCTTCTAAAGTTTATTTCACAGAAGTTGGCGCCTTTATAATAATTGACTGATCTGCACCTTCTGGTTCTGAGACACTCTTCAACACAGTCCAGTATACTATAGTTCACGTAAGATTCTATCATTCTATAAAGAAGTCTGTAGCCATATTGTATGGAAGAATATCCAGCTTTTAAATCTCCATGACAACATAAAATAATATTAAGGATAATAAAAGCAGTTTTAAGATAATTGAAGATTTTCATGATTCATAATAAAATCAACGCTTAAATATTATATGTTAATACTTGTAATCCTCTCGGTGGATATTTAAAAGCATTAGGTTTCTAAATTTTCTTTTTGTCAAATACCGTGTTTAACGATATTTCCATTGTATTTATACCTAGTATTTAATCAATATTAACCATATGACATATTCATTAATAAATAAACAAATAAATATTGATCTTCACCTGAAGAGGAATGGTTGAAAACATTTACATCGTTATCTCTTTGTTTGCTTTATACTAGACTGCTTAAATTGTCACAATTTAATCTTTAACGAATTATTAAAACAAAGCGAATATACAAAAAAGTGCCTATTGAAGAGTTTTATCTTATTCTAGAAGGATATAACAAATTCAGAGGCATGACAAGTGAATTTAAATGATTAACATATTTTGCACTCAAAGCTATTTTCCCTGTGCAAATTTAAAAAAAAATTCTTACTTTTAAAGCTTGATTTTTATGTAAATTTATGTACCTCTTATAAAGTGTCTGTTTTAAACTGTTCAAATTTTATTCATGTGTAAACCTAATAAGGCGAGAGAAATTATATTTTTCGTTTTACGGATCCGCCGACCCGATTTTTTCCGATTTCTAAAAAAAAAAAAGAAATCCGGAATTTTCATATCCACCCAAGTTTGGTTTTAAAATTATCTTTATCAAATAAAATCTTCAAAACGTTTGACAATGGCAGCACTGAATGTGTAATTGAAAGCGTCTTATTCACAACGAATATTAACCACCATGGAGACACAAGCTATGCTTGGTTTGTTCATCTTTGTTATTCTGAAGATATTTGGAAATCAAAAGCATCTTCAGCATTCAGATATGAGTCCTACACTCTCAATGAGGGTTTTGGCCACTTACTTGCATTGCATTTCAACTAGGCCACATTAAAGAGAGTTTTGTCAATAGTATTTTAGAAAGGTATGTAGTAACTAAGGAAGGCTTCCATCATTATGAGTCCCACTTATGCACAGTCTTCAATTAATCTCTTTATTCTCTCTGGGTTTAGTATTATGGAATTTTGATATGAAGACCAGATTATTTAAGTTGTTAGTCATGTTTACTGCATAAACATTTAACCTAGAACTTTTGAATAATAGTAAGCCTTACTTGATCTCCCTGCCGTTTTTACATGTAATTGAAATAATACATATTGTTCATTTTAGTCCTTTAAACATGGGTGAATTTTTTTTTATCATTGTATGGGTACTGCTGTTTTGAAAATCATATTCTTATTTTTAGGATGATCCTTTCCGTTTTCAAAAATAGCTAGTTTCTTGCATAGACAGGTTCAATTTCTGATTTATTCTGTTCATACCCTATGGAGGAGATTAGAAACAGGCAATACTTTTACTAAACATTGGATGTACAGTACTTAGTGAAAGTGATTTAATCTCAATATTTTTATCAAATTTGTCTCCAGCAAATAGTTTGGTCGGTACAATTGTAATTTCAGCCTGGTAAAAAGTACCAGGTATTGGCAGGATTTAAAAGGCCTAGCTGATATCCTTCATTTTGTGTCTTCAAAAGTAAGTTTCATCACAAGCTTGATAGTTAATATTTTACTTGGATGATAATAAGACCCTAAAGACTAATGATCTTTGAGAAATGTACATATTCAGTACTGGAAAGTGTTAGCTAAAGTTACATTATAGTCTGAGTATCTGAAAAATTTGTCCATTTGTATATTGGCATGTCCAAGAAATTGACACTGGTATGTGATATTTTTTTAATAAGTCAATCTTTAATGTTTATGATGAGCTCCATTTGCCAACCAGCAACACAAATTGCAACAAATGGCAAAAGACATAAAGGTTTGATCAAATTTTAATTGAATGATAAAAAATTGCTGTCTCTCTCTCCCTTTTTTTTCCTCCTCCTACCCAATTTTTTTGAAAAAAAAATTCCGTAAAAATAAAAATTAAATTTCTCTCGCCTAAATACGAGAAGTATCCGTGGCCTACTAACACGGTAAGTAAAACATGTCTGAGCCATCAGACCATAGAATGGTTAAAGCAACACTGAATCACACATTAAAAACTCTGTATTCAGAACAAGAGGCTCTTGGGCCTTAACGATTACCAGAGTATACACTGTAAAACAAAACTGTAATAGATTCAGTGAAGTCAAAGGGGTCACCGATATATGCTATAGGCCAAAATTGCTTGAAATTGGTTCACTTGTTCCAGCTGAACATGTTTAACTGTTTATGTAGGACGACTGACGAAAACAGAGTACAATAGATATTAAAACAAATGACTTCGTTCTTAATTAAGTCATGTGTGTAGATAAATAAAACCTCTTTATACTCTTAAATGAAGGATCCAACCTCTTTAAATTATATCTGAAAATATTAAACATAATTAGCTTTGAAAGAGCACAAAAAAGAAATAAAGCTCGTTAATTAGCACAAATATACTGAATGTAATAAAGGAGAAAATAAAGGGACTTTCCCATTTTATCAGTTGCGCGAGTTCAAATTATTCTAGCTTAACTCTGTCGTTAATATTTCGTTAGCTCCTCGATTTATTCAGTTTAAATAAAATTAATAGCACTCAAAACCGCAAAAGGAACGTTTAGGACGGGTGCAGAAGGATTTCCTGCTTTGTTTGACGCTTTTGTTGCTCTAAACTTTTCTCATTTTGTAATAAATATTTTACAAGTTTTATATTGATTCTTATAGCTAGGTTTTTGTTATCATCTTTTACACATAATTTGTATCAGGTATTTGATAAGGAAGTGCATATTTTATATGCCCTCCAGGGAAAAAAAACAATCGGTTTATCTATTTGATTCTTTTTTTAAAAAAAATGCCGCTGATTATGAATTATTCACTCATATGATATGATACTGCTTAATGGTTGTTAGAGGGAACGTTCAGAATAATCGATTGCAACTCTATTACATCACAGGAGTTAGCGTACTTATCAATTTTGCCGAAATTTTCATTAAATTAAAGAAATACGTAATACGTATATTAATAACACAAGGAGTGCAACGCATTTTAGGTCACCTGGGAACCCCTCGCTTAATATCAAGGCTGTCGCACAGTTAATCTTCAATCGAAAATTATACAACACAAACCAATCTTTTTGGAAGGGACCATTCTTTATGGCTCTAAATGCAAATGATTTCAAACGCATGTTTTACAGCAGCAGCGGTGACATTTCTCCACAACTTCGCTCAAATATCCGTTGTCCGCGACGCCATGACGTGACGTCACGGGTGCGCCCATTTACCCAAAAAGGAACAAAACTGCCTGAAATGCTAATCTAGATGATTGAGGTCATATGCGAAAAGAAACCAGAGACAAGTTAGTAGACATTCAAGAAAATTTAAAACGGGGAGGTACAAGTACTTGTACTCGTATCTAAACGTAATATCGTTATCACTAGTTAATTGTGTATGATTGTTTTTTTTTTTGGGGGGGGGGGTCCTTTTGGGTAAATGGACCGCCCGTGACGTCACGTCATGGCGTCGCGGACAACCGTTGCACTCCTTGTGTTATTATAGGTATTACATATCTTTTTTATTTACCAAAAATTTCGGCAAAATTGATAGGAACGCGAACTCCTGTGATTACATGTAACAACCAATGGTAGCATTTTTGTTTAGTGTATAAACCTAATTCACTAAACAAAGTATATATATAGTGTGTAGGAAAAAAACAGATGAGTTAAGGGTCATTGTTTCTGTTAGTTATAATTGAAAAGGTCTCATTTTAGCAATATCAAGAGGCCTTCTAGGTCACCTGAGTATCCCGTAATTGAATTTGATTCGTGTTTTAAACCCATGGACATGAAATTCACAATTTAGAAAGAGACACCATTGCTTATCATAATTATACACTTAGCATGCTTACTTTGGGTACTTAATACCCAGGAGTAGATCAGAGTAATTTAACAAAGAGAAGATTCATTTCCACTTCGTACATGTAACCGTTTGTGAACACCTCCTCACAGGAACCACTGACCCTGGGGCAACATATTTCAAAATTTTTCATCATGAATTTTATTTCATCATAAATTGTTGATTAATAATTAAACTGCAGATTTCAAAGCAATAATTTATATTCAGACTATGCCCCCCCCTCCAAATACCTCTGACCTAGGGCCAAGAAATTAACCATTTTCGAAGAGGCAGGTTTTTGTCATCATAAATGTATACTTTTATCATTAGCAAAATATCCAGGAGCAAAGAAAAGGATTTTCAAAGATTCCATGCATTTTCATTATATAAACATTAGAGCCCCGCCCTAACACAAGAAGCCCTAACCCAGGGCCATGAAATTCACAAATCTCAAAGAGGTATCCTTTCTCCTTAAAAATGTACATAGTTCATTGGTTTAATACCCAAGCACAAAAAAATGAGATTTTCAAAGAAATAATTCATTTCCCCTATATAATCTTTATAGCCCCGCCAAAGCACTAAAACCCCTGACCCTGGGGCCATGAAATTCACAATTTTGGAAGAAGTAGTTTTACTCAACATAACTATGCACTTGGTTAGTTTATCGTATACCCATGAGCAGAGAAGAAGAATTTCAAAGAATTTATGCATTTTCACTGTATAAACTATACAGCCCCGCCCTAAAACTAAAACCCCTGACACTGGAAATTAAAAATTTTGGAAGAGGCTGTCTTATTCAACATAACTCTGCACAACAATCATACAACTGTACCAACATTTTGACTGCTTGATGTCTAGGAGTTAAGAAAAAGATTTTTAGAGATTGCACTAGTTTGAGAGGTTTTGGTTCCACCCCTCAGGGGACAGGGACCATGAAATTCACAATTTTTGTTTCTCTTCACCCATAGATGCCATATGCCAAAATTGGTTGAAAATGGTACAGCGGTTTTAGAGAAGAAGCTGAAAATGTTTAAATGTTAACGCATGAACGACGACGGACGAAAACATATAGCAATAGGTCACCCGAGTTTACTCAGGTGACCTAACAAGAGACCCAAGGGCCTTGAATCGCTCTTCTGAACCTTTCACTTCTATTTGAAGCCTGTAACCTTAAGTATCCTAAGACCCAAATTGCATTAACTGACAAAGTTTGATGATTCTTAGCCAATTAGGACTGAAGATATTTTAATAAAGCTGTAAAAAAAACACCAGAAGTAGGTCACAGTGACCTACTATAAGATTCATATTTTCTAAGAACTCAATATGCAATAATAGACAAAGATTGAAGATTCTATGCCAATAAGTATTTCAGATATTCAAAAGTAGGTCACCTTGACCTACCTTTTGGTCTACATTCGTGGAAAACTCAAAATGCATCAACTGACAAGGTTTGATTATTCATAGCCAATAAGTACTCGAGATACTTAAATATAGCCATAAAAAGTCAAAAGTAGGTTACTGTGACCTGATTTCTAGTGGAAGATTTTCGAAATCCAAGATACATCAACTGACAAAGTTTAATGATTCTTAGTCAATAAGTATCTAAGATTTTCAAATGTAGGTCACCATGACCTACTTTGTAGTCAAAATTCTCTAGAAACCAAAGATACCCTAACTGACAAAGTTTAACAATTCTAGGTCCACCAGTACTGGGGATATGAAAATATAGCCATAAAATGTTAAAAGTAGATCATGGCGAAGTAATTTTTCGTTTGCATTCCCCGAAAACCCAAGATGCATCAACTGACAAAGTTTAATTATTCTAAGGCAATATGTACTCGAGATACTTAAATATAGCCATAAAATGTCAAAAGTAGGTCACTGACCTAATTTTTAGTAGTCGATTTTAGAAAACCCAGGATACATCAACTGACAAAGTTTGAAGATTCTACACCAATAAGTACCTGAGATATTCAAAAGCAGGACACTGTAACCTACTTTTCAGTCCACATTCCCCCCAAACCCAAGATGCATCAACTGACAAAATTTGATTTTAAGCTAGTAAGTACAGGAGATACTTAGATAAAGTCTTAAAATGTTAAAAGTAGGTCACCGTGACCTACTTTTTGGTCGTCACTCTCCAAAAACCCAAGATGCATCAACTCACAAAGTTTGATGATTCTAAGCCAATAAATACCTAAAATACTTAAATATAGACATAAAATGTCGAAAGTAGGTCATCGTGACTTACAATTTAGTCGACATTTTTCAAAGTCCCAAAATGCATCTGCTGACCAAGTTTGATGATCGGAGGTCTTAAGGTAATCAAAATATGTCTTTTAAACAATTTGAAAACAAATGCCTGCAAAATTAAAAAAAGTAGGTGACAATGATCTACTTTTTCATAAATATGTTTTAAGGTCCCAAGATGCAACAACTTACAAGATTTGATGATTCTGAAATAATGGAATTAAATGTTTCAAGAAGGATGTCATGAAGTTCACAAAGTAGGTCACGATGACCTACTTTGGACATTTTATGGCTATATTTAAGTATCTTAGGTATTTATTGGCTCAGAATCATCAAACTTTGTGAGTTGATGCATATTTGGTTTTCAGAGAGCGACGACCAAAAAATAGGTCACGGTGACCTACTTTAATTTGACATTTTATGGCTTTATTTAAGTATCTCCGGTACTTATTTGGCTTAGAATCATCAAACTTTGTGAGTTGATGCATCTTGGTTTTTCGGAGAGTGACAACCAAAAAGTAGGTCATGGTGACCTACTTTTGACATTTTATGGCTATACTTAAGTATCTGAAGCACTTACTGGCTAAGAATCATCAAACCTTGTCAGTTGAGGCATCTTGGGTTTTCGGAGAAAGTCGACCAAAAAGTAGGTCATGGTGACCTACTTTTGAATATCTCAGGTACGTATTAGCTTACAATCATCAAACTTTGTCAGTTTAGGCACCTTGGGTTTTTGGAGAACGTCGACCAAAAAGTAGGTCACTATGACCTACTTTTGACATTTGATGGCTATATTTAATTATATCTAGTACTTATTGGCTCGGAATCATCAAACTTTGTCAGTTGAGGCATTGTACGGTTTCATTGAATGTCCAACAAGAAGTAGGTCACCTACTTTTGAATATCTCAGGTACTTATTGGCTCAGAATCATCAAATTTTGTCAGTTTAGGCATCTTGGGTTTTTGGAAAACGTCGATCAAAAAGTAGGTAACCGTGACCTACTTTTGACATCTGATGGCTATTGTTAATTATCTTTGGTAATAATTGGCTTAGAATCGTCAAACTTTGTCAGATGATGCATCTTGGGTTTTCAGAGAATGTTGACCAAAAAGTAGGTCATGTTGAACTACTTTTCAATATCTCAGGTACTTATTTAATTACAATCATCATTTTTTGTCAATTAATGTATCTTGAGTCCTCAGAAAATTTCAATCAAAAGGTAGGTGACTGTGACCTACTTCTGGTTTTTTATAATTATATTATAATATCTTCAGTCTTACTGGCTAAATATTATCAAACTTTGTAAGTTGATGCATTTTGGGTCTTATGATACTAATAGAGTAGGAGGCTTCTAATAGAAGTGATAGATTGTACAATTTGTCAGAAGAGCGCTCAAGGCCCTTGTGTCTCTTGTTTACATCTTTAACCCAAAATTTGACCTTGGCCATACCATACAAACAAAATAAAATTTATGTCATTAAAAAGAGGATAAAAAAGTTAATACACAGGGCATATTTTCATTTCGTTTGTCACGTGTGGCCACATTGAAAACTAAACTTTTCTTTCAATATCAAACCTCTGAAAACCGACCACCACAGCGGATTTTCGGGTATATCTTATAATATCAAAAATATTTTTTTGTGCTTTCTACTTTAAAAATGTATCAAAATGAATTGTCTAGTTTGAAATATATTGGATTTTGTGTTGTGGTAGGAAAAAGGAAAACGAAAACCATGTGCTTTATAAAATATTACGGCATGTTATATTGTCAACTTCCACTGTACCCGTACCGTGGTTCTGACCCAAGACTTTTTCTTGACATAGCTGATTTAGATTCAATTTTTTAAATATTTATAATATGTTTTTTTTAAATAATGTATACTCTTTTTGTATTTCTTTGTGTGAATTCCTGTTTGTAACTCGATCCCAACGCCTCGTCGCCATGGTCACTATGTAATCAAAGGGAGATCATTCGTGAAACTGCCTACAACGGATAAAACTACCAGCAGAAAGGTCCAATAACTCAATTGAAATTAAATGTTTGGTGATTAAAAACGCAGATAATTTCAGGACATCTGCATCGTCAACATTACAAATACCGGTATTATAAATTGGCTAAATTAAATAAAACAGGAGCATACCAATTAGCGTTTTAAAAATAACTAAGAATGTCTTTGACATACCTCTGTATTTATAGTTGAAAAGATTTCAAGAACCTAGACCTCATGAAATGTGACAAATAATTGAACCTTCTGTACATGTATATGCTCCAATTTAAAGTTGGGGACTTCAGATTTAAAAGGTTATACCAAAAAGTGTTATTTTGTTTTTATTCAATAAATTAATGAACACAATTATTCAATTTTACATATATCTAATATACGAGAGGCAATCGTAAATGCATTAGGACATGAAAAAAGTGCTACCATCTCTAGTATGCATGTTTAATTTTTTTCTCTCTCGAAACGCTATTTTCACCTGGGATTAAAATGAAAAATTATATAAATATCAATCCTATGTAATACGATTTTAAAAAAAAAAATAGTCTCTGTTTCTTCTTTATATGACATCTTGCACTCAATTTTAGTAACAGGTCGTTTAAAATAAAGGGGGTAAGGTTGGCAAAAAAACTTATTCTTCAAAACCAAGAAAGTAGGAAGGATACCCACTTTCACCTTCGACCTTTCTTATTGTCAACGGCTTATAACATAAAATATCCCAAATAAGTTGTAAAAATTTCTAATTCTTTTATTTTTTATTATTATGTCACTTTGAGAGGAAGTTTACCCTGTAGAATTTTTAGATGTTTCAACGCAAAACTTCTGGATCAGTGATTTTTTTTGGGGGGGTGGGATTTACTCCGTAAACTCATGCTATTTTAATATGGGTGTATTTGCTTTGAATTACTTTTAATTATGATCTGTGACAGTTTCGTTTGGGAGAGGGAATTTACTCTGTGGATTGCTGCCCTCTTCGAAGTGTTTGAAAATCGTGAATACTGTACATGTATTAGTGATATTTTTTTCGTTACTATGCTATTATGATGGTTGCTTTTGCTTCATTGTCATTCTGAGAGAAGTTAATTCTGCAGAGTTCGGCTATTTCCAAATTGTAAATGCGCTCGCTTGAAGAGTGATGAATATTGTTTCATTTATTTTCTTTGGGGGGAAATTTACCCCCTAAAGTCTTGCCATCATCAAGATAGTTGTTTTTGCTTTGAATTATTGTATACCAACAGTATCAATGTTATTTTTGAAAGAAATTACTCTGTAGAATATTGCTATCTAAAAATGTTGCTATTCATAAACACTGTATTAACTGTATGTGACTTTCTTGGCGGAAATTTACCCCGTTAAGTCTTGCTATCATCAAGATTTTTGCTTTAGCTTTGAATTTCAGTATATGAACAATATCAATGTCATTTTTGAGAGGAAATTTACTCTCTGCTGTAGGTTTTTAAGATGTTGCAGGTTATTAGTACTGTATCAAAAATTTTCTTTGGGGGAAATTTACCCCGTAAAACTCACTATCATCAATGTTGTAGCTTCAGCTTTCATGTACTATGTATAAACTGTATCAATGACTCTTTTGAGAGGAAATTTACCCTGTAGATTTTTGCTACATGTATCTTAAAGATGTTTCAAGTCATAAGTGTTGCATCAGTTATTGTCTTTGAGGGGAAATTTACCCCGTAATGTCTTGCTATCGCTTGATGAATATATGCATTGTCCATCTTCCCTCTAAATATATTCAAATCAGTTTTGTTTTGAAGCTAGATTGTCTATATACTTAAAACATGCCAATTTTTACCATCTTTCTAAAAAATATCTTATAAAATTCTGTTTTTTTTTCTTTGATTTTGTCAATACCTGAGGGCAAAATGCTTAAAACAGAAAAAAAGATTTTCTGTTTTGATTTTGGAATGCGTTTAAACATTACTTTGTGCTTTGTTAGTTTATTCAATGCCCAGTAGCAGATAAAATGTTCAAAGAAATAATACATCTTCACTATATAACCTATTTAGCTCCGCCCTAGCACTAGAACCTCTGATCCTGGGACCACAAATTTTAAAATTTTAGTAGAGGACTAAATGCTGATTACAATTATGTCAACAATTATAGTGCTTGAGAAGTCCTGGAGAAAAGAAGAAGATTGTTAAAGATTACATGTATATAAATTTTAGTGGTTTTGACCCCAACCCTCAGGCCCCAAGGGGACAGGGGCAATGAAATTCTGTTCCTCTTCCAAAGATGCTTTATGCAAAAATTGGTTGCAATTCGTTGAGCAATTGCAGAGAAGAGACTTCCAAATGAAGCAACGGTTTTTACGGCTGAAGCACAAGCTGCGCTATTCAACTTGCTTTTGAATGTACATAAACCTCTGGTAAAATATTGTGTACAATATTTTTCAGACTCGGTTTTATGTTTATAATTTATACACAATATGAACACCAATCATCCATACATTTTGGATATACTATACAAGTTTTATCTCATGGAACAAGGTAAAAATGTCGATTTTTAGCCGGGCTTAATGCTCAAAGAGCAATTGCCGGCTTATGTGATCCTGTTCAAGGCAGGATGTTAACCCCATAGTCGCCATTTCAAAGTTACGTGCAAAAATAGAGTTCTTACTCTCAACCGCTTTTGAGATAATACAAACGCTAAATAAAGCAACAAAAATAAAACGAAGTTTTATCTATATAAAATAAACATTGGTAGTAATGACTTTGAAAACTTCGTTAGTCAAAGAACATAGTTAATTACATGTAGCGTAAGGATTTTTGATAATCAGTGTTACCGTAGTTCTCTACACGTACGAGGTAAAGCAGGAGAGGGAACCAGACTGGCCTGTTTGTTTACATTCAGCTGCGGTACCAGATAATTCCTGATTCTGACAAAATTGGACCTTGGTGTATTAGGATTGAAAAACTCACTGTCAATGTCTTATTGCAGCCCGGAGGACCGGGCTGCTCTATACATATAAGTTTAAGTGTTGGTGTATGGGAATTGGGGTGGGAGTAGTTATTTAGAATTAAAGGTTTTCTAAACATTGAAAAGATTGTTAATCAGATTGTTCTTTGCGTTTATAAATTACGAGATACATAATATATTTACTTCCAGAAAGTGAATCTGTAAAAATATATACGTTTTTTATATTCAATATATAAAGTTGCTTATCATTTACTATCGAAAAAACGACAGATCCCTTTTTTTAGAACATCGAATTTTACTTCTCGGATAAACACGTACTCTGCACAGGTCGTGTTTAATTCTAAAATTGAAAAATAATCATATATTTTTAAATATAGGTGATGCGTGTGACTAACTTCAATTCATATTTTATGCAACCAACATTTACTTGAGGAATTGATCGAGTTTAAAATGGTATCGTTTTTGACTGATATTTATCCGACTAAAAGTTTTCAAAATATTCGCGACTATCGTCTCCATCAATTAGACGCATTCCTTTTCACACATATCGAAGCGGTTTGATGATCAAGACTCATTGTTTAATTCATTGTTTACTTTATATATTTCCCGGGCGACAATTTATGGTTACATCAATGTTTTCTTGTCATTTATATTGATAGTTTTAAAATAATTTTTTCATCAGAATATAAGCGTAATTCATGTAAGAAATCCATTCTACTCTGTAAATGAGCCCGGCTCTCTGTACTTCTGAGTACATTGATTTTATTCCGATTCATATTGGCATTCCGGATAATAACAAGGATGATAGTTCTACAAAACCTGCTCTTTAATTTGAAATTGTACCTTTTAAAATTGCTTACACTTATATTAAGAACTTAATGAAACTTTATTGATATTGTGTTTGGCAGATCTAATTTGAATTTTTTGTGATAATAAAAAATTATATATCATACAAAAGAAAGTTAATCAATCATCTGACTTCGGCCTGAAACGTCAGGATGCAGTTATTTTGTCAACAATAAAAATTGGACAATCAAAGTTTACCTATATTCATGCATGTATCTATTGAGCGCGGTATATCAACTTAAATACATATCTTGTGACTGTGAAATAACTGAAAAATCGGTTATTTTTCGAATGTTGTGATTTTTTTAACCTGTTCAAAATAAACTTTTTAATGGTGTCAAAATAATGTGTGATCATTTTACAAATGCAAGTCCTAATGCAAATTAACATTACTTACAAGAAGTATAAGATTTAAATGTTTATATTTTTGGGGTATTTATGTAAGTTTCAATTTACCTTAACAAAAACATTAAATGATGCCCCCTGTGAAGGATTGCAACCCCCTTGTCACGCTTAATATCGTAACGCTTTCTAGTTTTTTCAAGTTTTTGGTAAAGAGTAGGCTTATTGAGGGCCCCGGGAGAAATCCAAACTCTGAGAAACACTGTCATAAACACATCCAGTGATATAAATGACTGTGGTATGTTAGGCATGCATTGCTTCTTCACAAAGCTAATGGGTAATATCATGAATATAGCACGGCCATATATTGTTAATTAATTATTTTTCTAGCTTTAAAGGGAGTGAAATATTCTTCCATACTACAAACTAAAGAATAAGTTAAATATAATTTAGTCCTTTTTTATTGTTTACTACTTCACATTTCGAGAGCCAACTCTCTCTGACTATGCACAATAAAGTAGAATTTTTTTGGGTACGTGTTACACCGATCAGGGTAGTTGAAGTAGGTCAACTAGAAGAAGGCGAATCGACCGCTCTGCTGATTCATGCACGACAATTACCTGTATTTAACTTGAGGATTTTGACACTAGATTGATGAACGGCAGGTAAATGATCTTTCCATATTCAATGCCTTCAAAATTGTTATTTAGCTCTGCTTGATATTAAAAAATCAAATCTAATCGTACTATGCATATTAGTATTCAAATGAAAACATCACGTTAATGTATTACACACTGTAGATTCCCAGGCCCGTAACCGGTTTATGTGCCCCAAAACTTGCACAACTAAAACTGTTTTGAGAAGGGCATTCTCTGATTGTAGCATACAATTTCTTGTTATCGGGTCAAAATTTTATGGTCAAGAAAGGGTTTTTTCCGTACCTTGAAACCTTGTATTGTTGTTACATTTTCATAATATTCGATACACAGTTAACGTTAACCATGCATTTACTACATTTGTATAGCTGGTAATGGTAGCTTTACAAAGAATTAAATAATGTTTATGCTTGAGAACGGATCGGAGCGAAATAAAACCAGGCGAAAAGACCTTAATGGTCCCAGTGACACTCGCTCCAAAATATTTAAGAAACTCTATCCACATGTTTACCATCAAATCGATTTCATTTTTTTTTCTTTCTCTTAAATTTCAATCGTACTTGTTCATAACTGTATGAACTGTTTGTTTGAAGGAGGGAAATCACGTAGCCGTAAAATTCTTCAAACAGGGATATTTGATAATGTTTTTATACAGTGTTATAACTTTTCAGGTCACCTTGAATTAAAACATCAGTTTTTTTGCATTGAATAAGATTGCATTATATTAAAAATCTTTCAAAAAACGCGGATTTGCGGGATACTCAGTTTTTATAATTTGAAAAGATAAATGTTGTTTCATTTTCGGCACGACTCCTTTTCTTTTTCTTTTCGTTTTTTTTTTCTGAATTTCAACAGAACATGATGAAATATGGCACTAAATTAATTTAAATAAAACAAGTGAGTGCAGCCTATAGAGACAAACATGCTAACATTTATTGAAGTTTTAGATACATATTCAAGCAATACATATTACACAAATCAATCAAATCATAAAATAATGTGTTGAAAAATTTAGCCTGTATGGCTGAATGCAGTCTAGTGGTAAAACGAATATATGCATGTATCTTCAAAAAGTTGACTTTACAAGGGGGGGGGGGTTATATAAAATTAAAGTAGAATTAATGTATTAATCAAATACAATGATAGAGAAAGTCACTTTGCCCAATGTTTCTAAAAGGACTTTTTCATATGCTGCACATTTAATTAGAAAAATCATAAATGCTGATGTGTTTCGTGACAAAGGATTAGTATTGAATAAAATCGAATAGAGATGAGTCTTGGGGACGTGTGGATTCTTTTTTTTTAATCATCAAATCCTTATATCCGGCCGTGTGATTACATGATGTCCCTGTAAGAAAAATCAACTTCTGTCTTAATACATAATTTTAAAATTGTCGCTTTGAATAGGAATTGTCACAAAATTACATCAGAAAATAGCTTAATACTGTCTTTAAATAATAATCTTGAACAGTTTGTGCCAATGTGGTAGGGTTTTCGTATTGATGTCTCCCCTTCCAAGTGGAGACGTATTGTTTTTTTTTTCGATTTTATGCGCCTGGATCGATAGATCAGGAGCGTATATTGTGTCTATCCTGTCTGTTTGTCTTTCTGTCTTTTGTCAACTTTAACCTTCTCCATAACTTTTGAACCATGAGAGATAGAAACTTCATATTTAGTATGCATACTCCATTATGAGTGATAGAGACTTCATATTCGTTATGCATACTCAGGCTCTTTCAAATGACACTACGATTAATAACCTTGTGACCTTGATTGACCTATATCCTAAAAATAGCTTTTTCGAAATTTTGCAATAACATTTGAACCATAGGAGATAGAGACTTATATTTGGAATGCATACTCCACTAATGAAGTTCTTTCAAATGACACCAAGATCAATGACCTTGTCTGGGACCTATATGCTAAAAATAGCTTTTCGAACATTGTTACCGCCAGACGCATAGTGTTTCACAAACATCTTGTTAATGCAATATTATGAGTTGATTTTGTGCCATTCATAAATATGAAATAAATTGGTCATGGTATGGGATATTTATGGTTATTTCATATAATATAAATTATATAAATTTTGGGACACCCTGTACTTGCAAGAAAATTGTTTATTTTTAATTGGTCTCGATAAATTTCTTACCTTTGATGGTTGTCGATAAAACAGAACACGAATTTTGTTGGTATCAGAATGTTTAATAAAGATATATTACGGTTTGAACCAGTTTATGAAAGACGAGTCAGTTTCTTTGTAAGAACCTCATATATTTTTTCATGCTACTCTTAATGTATACATAAATAATATTTTTATCTCTTTTATTCAAGTAATTATACCTAAGCATAATTATGCAGTTATAAATAACAAGATAGAATTATTATTATATTCTTTTTTTTTTTTTTTTTTTTTTAGATATTTGTAGCTGAGTTCAATCAACAATGCTAGCAAGGTATGATTTATGTTATTTTTCTTTGAATTCCGATAACGTCACTACTTTAAAAACACGGCATTTAATGCGCTCGTCATTACAGCAAAACCCGTTTAGTATGAACACAAGATATTGCGAAGTTATCTTGGATCCCCAGCTATATAAATTTAATGATTTTCTTATACGGTTAAAACGAATTATGGATATAGCGAAGTAATTTCACAGGTCGCAGTGACTTTGTTATAACCGAGTTTTAATGTATCAATTATCAAAAATATAATAGATATGACTATAGCAAGTGACGATCATGTCAACCTTTGTACATATTGCTTGATGTGCTACAGTTTATGTTTAAAACACATGTCTATAATGCTCGTTTTCGATTTACACAAATGCCGAAATTGCACTTTTTCATTTTTGGCCACGGCCAAATAAAACATCCAATATACTAATCAATAGAATGCATTCTTATAAATATAACTGCAAGCATCTGCTATGGAAGTGAAAGATGATACCTTTCGTGTGTGTCACAGATGTTTTATTTTAATTTGTTCTTATAATTTGCGCTCATTGCCTATTAAACACGATCGCTGCGTGTGTTTGTGTTGTGTGTCTGGTGTGAATGTTTTGATAGATCATGTGACATTGTGTATTTTTGTATTAACACGTGTTTCCGGTTTGGTGACCTGACGTGATCTTACTGCTGACCAATAAATGACCGTTTTATCTTCTAAATATGCATATTTATGCGCCCGGATCGAAAGATCCGAGGCGTATATTGTTTTTGTCCTGTCTGTCTGTCTGTCTGCAAACTTTAACCTTCGGCATAACTTTTGAACCATGAATGATAGAGACTTCATATTTTGTGTGCCTACTCCACTAATGAAGCTCTTTCAAATGACACCAGAGTCAAAGACCTTGTGACCTTGACTATGCTAAAATTAGCTTTTTTGAACCTTCGCCATAACTTTTGAACCTTGGAAGATAGAGACTTCATATTTGGTATGCGTACTTCACTAATCAAGATCTTTCAAATGAGACCAAGATCAATGACCTTATCACCTTGACTGTGTCTTATATGCTAAAAGTAGCTTTTTTGAACCTTCGCCATAACTTTTGAACCATGAAAGATAGAGACTTCATATTTGGTATGCATACTTCACTAATTAAGATCTTTCAAATGACATCAAGATCAATGACCTTTTGACCTTCACTGTGACCTTTAAATTATGCTAAATATATGTTGTTTTTTTTAATTTGTTGACGTCGGGCGCATAGTGTTTCACAAACATATCTTGTTTAATTTATAAATTAATCCCGACAGCAAACAATCATATAATGTATGTTGTTGCGAAAAAAAAACAAGATATGTTTGCAAAACACTTACGCCCCTCCCCCAAAATTGGAATTTTTCAAAATCAAAAAAGGGCATAAATCTGTACAAATAGCGCTATCGAATCCAAAACTTGACCTAGATAGTCATGCTTCTGATAAATCTGTATACTAAATTTCATTTAAGTACGTGCAAGCTCTGCGAAGAAAATGAACGGAAAGTGCAAATAATTGAAATTTTCTAAGTCCATGGGGCATAACTCTGTCAAAAATGGCGCGACCGTACCAAAAACATAACTTGACCTGGATGGTCTTATATATATGTATACCAAATTTCATTTCAGTATGTACTACGGTTGTGAAGAAAATAAACGGAAACTAAGTGGACCGACAGACATACCGACCGATCGACAGAGAGCAGCAAAGCAATATGCCCTTCCTTCTTCGAAGGGGGGTATAATAGGTTTATTATAAATAAAGCCAAGTCACCAAAAATAATTTTAAGAACTACTAATAATAGTATCGTTCCCCCGCCTATGGTACCGAACGAGCACAACCTTACCCCAGAGCAAACCCGAAGCGGACCCCGGGTATGCTTCCTGGGTTCCCTCGGGGCCCGCTTCGGGATCGCTTTTAGAAATTTAGGGACCGCTCCGCGTTCGTTGGGGGTCAGTTCTGGGTCCGCTAGAGCGAACCCGGCGTTTGCTCTCTGGGATTGCTTTACGCACCGATGCGTGAAGCGGACCCCGCTTTAATCTCGCCGCCTGTAAGCCCGGTCCCTTGTTTATTCCAAAACAGTAATTGAATTTGGGAATCGCTCATCATCTCCTCTTATACTACTGAGTGAAATGTAATAAAACTTTCACAGAATCTTTATTACATATTGCCATTGTGCACCTCCTATTTTACTTTTTTATTCGACACGTATTTTAGGTTTCCCATAGCAAAACATGGACATTGCCATAATTTGCTTATCTATGGCGTCACATATAGAAGCTTCTGGATAACATTTGATATGACAAGTTTTTCCTCTTTACACATTGCCGTAAAACAATATAAAGCAAAACATGGACATTAGAGGAGGCGGGGGTATCATTTAGTTAGCTCATTGCTCACAGTACCTCTAGTTACGCTTAGAATTATGTAGCGAGTATATGATTTTAATCAGAGTGAAAATATAAAAAGACAAATAATAACTGTTCTCCCGATAATAATACAAGTTTAATAATAATATACCCCCTACTTTACATACACACATTAATGAAAATTGAAATCATTTAAATATAATATTTCTAAATATTTAAATAAAAATGAATACAAGAAAAAATCAAGACAAAACAAACAAAAGAGATCATAACTGTAAACTTGCATCATTAGGCTAGAGCATTTTGTAATACCTCCCGCTTGAAAAGTGGGAGGTATACTGTAATCGGTATGTCCGTCTGTCCGTCTGTCTGTACGTGCGTCCGTCCGTCCGTCTGTTACGCTTTGGGGTACCCATCTCTTATCCGCAACTCCTCTTATACCACTGAGTGAAATTTAATGAAACTTTCACAAAATCTTTATTACATATTGCCATTGTGCACCTATTTTACTTTTTGACCCGACACATATTTTGGGCTTCCCGGCCACAGCAAAACATGGAGTTTGCCATTATAACCATATGGGAGGCGGGGGGTATCATTTAGTGGGCTCATTGCTCACAGTAGTTCTAGTTTCAAATAATATACAGGTCAATGTACATGCACATTGTTTTTTTTCATGCCCAATTAAGAAGATCAATACTTGATGTGAATTTATATTAATTTGAAGGAACATGTAAATTGAGACAAAGGGAACAAAATTTGAATAATGGGCCCGTACATGTACATATTTTTGTACTGTATCCTGAGATAATGAAATTATGCAATATGTCAGAGGCCAGTTATTTATCTTTTCTAAACTTTTTTCAGTAAAGAAATTTTATCGAATTTATATCGAATAACATCACACATTCGATCTTTCATCCCAATCGGCAGATCAATATGCCGTTTTGATTGGTCAACGCGCTGATTGGTTAATCGCTAATTCTGATTGACAGCTCTGTAAAGAAAAACCGAACGCGCGATCGATCGCCTTCTGGGACCGCTACTGAATTTGGGGTCCGCTTTCTGGGTCCGCTCAGGGTCATCTTTGGTGTGTTCCCCGAATGGCTACTCGACAAAAACAAGTAATTATCACACTCAATTAAGGGGCAGTCTAAGGGGTACAGGTAGACTTACCTGTGTTTACCTGGATAAGCAATATTTAATAATCAGATATATTCATTCAATTTTATTTTCATTAAGAGTTTTTTCAGAAATATACTGAATAAATTAATAAATAGATAAATATAAATAGAAAAAAATTAACATTTCAGAAAAATAATTTTTTAATTTTATTTTTTTCCCCAAACTATTCAATAGTATTGATTGAGAATTTACAAACTATTATCCCCTTTTTGTGCTACATTTTCAAACTCTTTTAAATATTAAATTAACACATAAAATAACATATTTACAAGCTTCAGAATATTATATATACAAGGATGGAAATGAAGACGCATCATTCTTCACCCATCAACAATGGCGAAGGCACAGCTCAACGTGAAATTCATCACAAACAGAAGAGGCGGCCAAAACTTATCCTTTCAATGTTTCATCTACAGAATTCATCGAAGCACAGAAGAAGTAAAACCCATACCGTCCATCTTCACAGAAGAACTCAACAGGCTGCGAGACAACGAGTGGGATGACACCAGCAGAGAAGTCATCGAGAGATTGCCAACGTTCAACACGGCCAAGTCATCACTTTACAGAGCTCGCCGGAAACAGACTCCACCACTTCCAAAGACAGCTGCTGACATCCGACTTCAGGGGAAATGGACAGAAACAGAGACAGGGGACAACTTCCTTCTCCTATACGACACCGTTCACAACAGTAGGATCCTAGCATTCGCAACAACGGACAATCTACGAGACTTGGCAGCTTCAGAGACCTTTTTTCAGTGACGGGACGTTCTACACCTGCCCCAGCCTATTCCACCAGATCTACACCATCCATATTCTGAGTGATGATGTGATGACACCTGTTGTGTATGCCCTACTTCCAGGAAAGAGTCAAGTCATCTATACAAGATTCTTCACCCTTCTTCAAGACAAAATAAACGACCTTGGCCTACAGTTTTTACCCACATGTGCTCTAGCTGACTTCGAGACAGCAGTCCACAACTCCATCAGAGAAGTGTTTTCGGGCGTAACAACCAAGGGTTGTTTTTTCCACTTCACCCAAGCTAATTGGCGAAAAGCTCAACAGACAGGACTACAGATTCCCTACAAAGATGACGACAACGTAAAGACTTTGGTTAGACGAGCAGCAGTTCTTCCCCTAGTTCCCCTTGACTGTATTGAAGACGTTTGGTTCAGAGCCCTAGAAGACAGAGACAAAGCTGACCTCACACAAGCTACAGAATCATTTACAGACTATGTGACAGAACAGTGGGTGAATGGTGACAGATTTCTGTGGAATCATTTCGGAACGGAGGGACCACGGACCAACAACAGCCTGGAAGGATGGCATGGAAAACTCAAGAGAATGGCACAGCATGCACATCCCAACATCTTCGTCGTGGTGAAAATGTTCAGAGACATACAGAGTGCCAAAGAGATCCAAAAGATTCAGAGGGAAGCCAGCGGAAGCATCAGACCTCCAGCGAAAAAGTATGCAACTATCAAAAGAAGATTGCAGTTACTGAAAGAAAGGTATCAGCATGGCATCATTGATCTTATGACCTACGCAGACTCTGCTTCTGAACTTCTTCACCTTGGATAGTGATCCCTTAGTTGTGATGAAACCTGAAAACTAAATGACTTGTAAATATTGTAAATATGTGTGATATGAAAGTGAAACAGTGCTATTTAATTTATAATGTAAAAAAAATCAGTGATCTAAACAATAGAACTTTAAGATAATTTAAAGTTTTTAATATGTTAATGTTTTAATATATTTAGATATGCTTGTAAAATTTTTATTTAAAAATATGTATACAAAATATTTATTCATACTAGTGCTCAAATAAAAAAAAATTGAATTAAAAATCGATTTTATTTTATTTAAATTCTGGTAGTTTATTCATACAGGTAAGTCTACCTGTACCCCTTAGAGGGCCCCTTAATTGAGTGTGATAATTACTTATTGTTTTTTCCTAGTAGCCATTCGGGGAATAAGCCAGCGGACTCTGAGCGAACCCGAAGCGGACCCGGAGAGCAAACCCGGGGTCCGCTCCGGGTTCACTTTCTGTAAGGTTGTGTCCGGACGATATTGTACATGTTCCTCTAAGTGAATCCTTTACAATACGAACACAGTTAAATGATTTTACAGATTTTTATTAAAATATATTTTTGTAAAACATGTGTTTTTCACTATAGAAATAAATGAAAAAAGGAAATTTAGGTCAGACGAGTTCAAGGTTTACGTATTTGAACGTTTTTCACAGACTGTAGATTAACTTTTTCCATGTACCATGTCTAAGGGAGATAGGGTTGAAATTCATCAGATGAATCAAAATTTGCTGTCAAAGTAGGAAGTAAAAGCTTAAGAGTAAAATCCTTGTTGTTTACAAGTTTCACACTAAAATATAGAACATTTGACCTTGACATCGTTGACCCTGACGATAAAAACAAAGTGATAGACACAACCTTTGCCTTTCCAGCATTTACATTTTGCAGGTTTTTCTTGCTTTACAGTGCAGTTGAGATGTCAAAACAATTTTCTTAAATAAAACAGATGATTTTGACTCATTATGGTACTTTAAAATAGTATTCTTTTCAAAATGGCATTTTCTTCATTGTTTTATTTTGATTTTATAAAAGAAATATAGCTTGTAGTTTTGAATTCTGCCGTCTTCTATATCTGAAAATTTTGATTATTTTAAGCAGAAATTCCTATTCACCGATCGTCGAAAAAGTTTTCAAAATTGTCAACGACCTAACAGTTGTCCTAAACCAGGAAGAATTTTCAGCAGATCTTCAAGAATATCTTGCTAAAAACTATCCAAACTATGCAAATGATTTAAAACAGCTCCACGATGACGTTTCTTTTAACGAGCCGTGCATTTTCATTTGTGGTAAGTATTAAGTCACTGTTTTACTGATTGGATTTTCTTGGTAGCTCTTTATTGACGAACTCTATTCCCCAAAAGTAAATGCTGGGAGAAAGTAATTGGGATTGCTTGAAATGCAAACTTAAAGGGAATGGTAACACACACACACACAAAACATTTTTGCCACAATTATGATCGCAAGCTCTCAAGAACTTAAAACAAATCCTTTTCCTTACTTGAATAAAGAATATGTAAATGCGAGGACTATATCCCGTTCTTATACAACGTACTTCTCAATTATCAAAGTTTCGGGAAAATAATTTTTAAATGATTAAGTTATATAGTAAAATTAATAATATTGCTCGTAAGGCCATCTTTAATGTTAAAAAAAATGTTTCTTTTGTCTAGGGGAAGGTTGGGTTTTTGCGGCCATAAAATTCGAACATGAATGGGTCATGTCCCATTCTACATTAAACTAGTGTTAGAATTCGGAAATGTTTCAAAATATAGGAGTTTGAACCCATCGTATATGAAATTTAACATCACTGACAAAGTTACTTGTTTAAATAAATACGTTCCATTAACCCTCTGGCTGCGACGTCAGTGTACAGAAATTATAACGTCACTGCGAGATTAAAACGACGTCACAATTTCTTTGACATTATTTTGAGGGCTTTTCACTATTTCGGGTTGACGCTAAGTGCGCGTCTTTTACAGGAATGTGTACAGGGGCATATGCGATATATCAACAAAACTATGAAGAAGTTTTTTATTTATACAATTTATGTAAATTTTAATTATTATATTAAGATTTAATTAATTGTTTTATGTTATCCCAATCTAATAAAACTGATAAACTATTGCGAGAAATGAATATACATATGTATACATTAAAATCAGACACAAATTAAAAACAGTTTTATATACAATGATTATCATTTTTTCTAAACATTTTAAAAGTAATTGTAAATAAAATTAAATAGAAATGAAAAAAGTATAGATCAATAAAAGTATTTTATATTTTTGATTTTACATGTATTCTCCATCTTCATGCATTGCAATTTCTAACGTTGTGCGGTCTGAAAAAAAACCAGAAATTCAAATATTTGATTCTGTCTCTCGGCGCACATATTTATCGCTTTCTTCAAAAATTGAATAAAAAATCAAAATTAAATTATCAAAAAAAAAAAAAGTTTTATTTTTAAAGAAAAATTTCCTAACATGACAATTTTGAACAATGAATTCAAATTAAAATGTATCGAAAATAATTATATAAATTCTTTTAAAGGTTATTTAAATGTTGTTTAAATATTTCATTTATTCTAGTAGACATTAAATGTTGACTTTAAATGATTCAACACCTGATTGCCGACACTTAATCCAAGAAATATGAAGAAGATTTACCAACAAGTTGCTTATTTAATTTTGATATTTACGGAAAATTTACTTTCCGATCTAATATTTAGTTTGGCAAAATTAGAAAAAAAAAAAACCTGACTCATACTGGCATAGCCCTGTGCTTATAAGTTTGTTATAAGTTTGGATATAGACATTGACGAAAAGACGTTTTAAATAAAATCTGTGGTGAAATACGGAAAACATTTCTTCTTAATTAAAAATCTTTTGCTGTAAAATTTGTAGACCTTCAGAAACAATAAATCCATTTGTCTTTTTTACATAAATCAGAAAAAAAATTACTAGTGTTTTCAGTTTATAGAAGCAAAATTCAACAGTCAATATTTTATGAGGATTTCTTACTTTTCTTGGGGTTATTTTTTTCGGACAAGTCGACACGTCTAATCCTTGACCTAAAGGACTCCATTTTCTGCATCTTTTCATTTTGATTCTTTAAAATAAAAATTAATATTCAGTTGAGTATAAAGGATGATGTAGAAAACACACAAGTACTGTTCTATGTTATCAGAGAAATTGACGGGATTATGATAATTCAAAACTGAATTTAATATCTGAAGATTTGAGAAGATATGTACTCTTCGCCTTAAGGGACTCCGACCCTCAGCCAGGAAGGACAACTCTTTAATTTATAATTTAATTCAAAAAGTCTTTAAATGAAGCTTGAAAATTAAATCTTTTCATGCAACAATTTTCATCATATGCCTGTCAATGTGCTTCAAGGTTCTTTGAACTTCTCAGAAAGGTCTGACTAACATTAGAAATTTTTATCCCATAAAAGCATTTTTAGATACCAATATTTATTAACATGATCTGAAATTAGAAGTGATTTATGAAGCTTTGCAAAGAACCTTGAAGCACATTGAGAGGCATATAATGAAAATATTTAATTTTCAAGCTTTTAATATTTAAAGACTTTTTGAATTAAATTATAAATTAAAGAGTTGTCCTTCCTGGCTGAGGGTCGGAGTCCCTTAATCATAATGAATGGAATATAAACGTAGAAAGCTGTTTGTAGTGTCTTGTAAAGAGAATTCATTTGACAAGCGCATTTTTGTTCTTCCTGCAAAATATCGTATTGTTTCTAACATGGAGTCTATATAATAAATTTTTTGATCACGTTTTTCGATATTTTCAAGCAGGCATAATAGAAAAAATATGCATTGGAAAAAGATCCATTTTAAAACTTTTATTACACCGTGTTATTGTTGCAGAAGACAGTTCCCTGAAGTATATTGATATGTTAGAGAATATATCACAAGATCGTGCATGTTTGTTTACACGATGTTCAAATCGTGTGTTCAGGATTTATTTAAAATTGGAAAACGTCGAAATAATAAACGCCCATATTAAGGACACAGGGGGGGGGGGGCGAACTATAACCATACACCCCAAACAATCCCCCCCGCATCCCAACCCCGGGGTAGTATTTACAAATCATATCACCTGATGGCACCTGGGTGCAGTGTTTCATTTTTTTAAATGGATTAGTACATCTGAATTATCATTAAGATTAAGCGCTTTACAGACAACGAGGGCGGGGCACATGGATTACAAAATTCATTTATTTTACATAGTTGCCAGGTCTATGTTCAATTATTTTTACAATGAAACAGGTACATAAATTGGATCTAAATTTTTATCGTAGAATTGCTGTTAAGGTTGTGTGTGTGTGTGGGGGGGGGGGGGGGGTACGTAAATTTTAAAAGCATAGATATTGATGACAATACATAAAAACTTTGTGTGGTTGTGTTAGTGATATAGCAATGAATTCAGAAGTTTACATTACCATAAAATGAGGGTTTTTAAATCTGACAAGGTAGCAAAAAATGTCAATGTCTTGAAAGTTAAATTGACCTTACGACAACAAAGAATGAAGAGGGGGGGGGGGCAACTTGCAGCCGCATAGACAGGAAAATTTACTTAAGCAAAAATACAATATATACTCAGAAAAAACAGAGGGCAACATTGTATCCCTTTTCAGGATCTTCTAAAACGAATGCATATAGAGTACGTTGCTAACTCCGATATCTAAGTTTTTTTTAACTAGACGAAATAGAAATGTAGAATAAGATCTGTAAATCAATCTTTACTTGCGTTCGGACATGCCGAGGGGTATCGCATGGAGTCATTGCAATGGAGAAACGCTACGTGAATTGAGTCTTATCTGGGGGCATGTTGCGAAAATGGAACCTGCTCAGCTCTGCAAAGCGACTTGTCTCCTCTTCCATGAAAGTCTATAAAGCTTTTAAATTGATCAGGCACAGATAATCTATTAATTATTCGAAGATTTGACTGGGATTCTCCGATGAAAGTTGGATTTAACAGACTCCTAGGTTGATCGAGAGAATGGTTTGCTAGAGTGCGACTGAGATTCGCATATCCTAGCTACTTCTACAAAATTGACCCAATTTAAACTAAAAATCAAGATAATTTTTAGAAGCAATCTTTTTAAATCTTGGAAAAAATGTGTTAGTGAATAAAAATTGAATACTGTAAACTTTTTTTGGGAAATATTTCTAAATTATACACTGTAACCTGCTTTTACCCCCAAAAGGACAGAAGGAATTTTTAGTATTTTCATTTAATACTCTTGAAAATTTTGATATGAAATTTTTTATCATATACAATTATGATTTTTCCCTCAACAGAATTGACTATTATCCTTTATTTATGTTTACAGATACATGTTTACAGGTATTTATGTTGGAACTGAATAGCGAAAAGGTATTCACTAAAAAGAAAAACATGTTTAACATCGCAAATCCTTTTTTTTTATACTTAGATACCGGCCTAGTGAAAGTTGCTTATAAATTCTAGATTCACTAATGTTATCTTACTAGTATATTTACCCAATACATGTACCTAGTAAAACTACTTTTAAGGAAGTGATTATATGGACAGTCAAATTAACTATAGTTTTCAGTTGACTATGACTATGACCACTTGTTTTTTACCGTGTTTTGTTAGCGCATTTTAAAATTGCAAATTAATGCACAAAAATGCATGAATTATTATAATTTTTTTTTTAACTTTTTCCTTTCATTAATCAGTAGTTGTTTCGAAATTCTTAAGCTTTTATTTCAGCAAAAACTGCAGTCAAATTTAATTATTGTAATTTATAAATTTCAATTAAGAAAGTGAAAAGACGTCTCAAACTTTATGACGTCGCCAGGGACATATATGTCCCTCTCGCAGCGAGCGGTAAAAGGACATATATGTCCTTCCCGCAGCCAGAGGGTTAAGAAGCAGTCCACCGAAAAACCAGGCAGTATTGTATTAAAAGATGGCACATCGAATGTGAGGAATATTTAATATTTTTCATTAAAAAAAAACAATATCAATGTAGTCCAGAAGGAATAATGTTATTGAAGATTTGTTTAAAAATTGCTTATTTAGGCCACACCAATAAAAATTTTTGTTCGTCGGACCCGCGCGCTCGTATTTAGACATTAACTATACAAATAATATTAATTCAAAATCCCCGCACCATGGGAATCCTGTGCTGTTTTCTATTCCATTTCCGCTCTATTTATCGTACTTTAAATCTACTTACTCTGTAAATCAGAAAAAATATAATTCTCCGCTCAAATTTTTTCACGCCCAGCCTAAAAAATTTGTCTACAATAAAGTAATAATATCATTATTTAACCGCTAGCCCGCTCGTACTTTTTTCATCAAATGTCCGACGAACAATAAATTAAATTGGTGTGGCCTTAGTAAAATATCCTTGTGTTTTGTGTTTTTGAATTCCCCTATATAAACCATTGAATGTAGGTCAGAAACAAAGAACTGTAAATTCTAATACATTTTTAACAGGACTATAATTCACACATAACTAAATCTAGAAATATTTCGTGTTTTTGTTTAAAAAATAAAATCGGTGGGAAAAACACTTTTGATAGTAGTTTTCTGGCAAAATATATAGACGTTTTTGTGAAATTTTACGTTGCAAGAGTTATCTCCCGTGGCATCGGTAAATCTGCTAAACACCTTTTTTATCGGAATCCTAGTGAAATAATCAGAATCGATACACTAAAGAAAATTAATAAACAAAAAAAAACTAATTTATTTTCAAAATATAATTCATTTTGGCCTCCAAACCTAATATTTAGATAAAAATTGACTTTATTATTCAGATTGAATCCACGTTTCCATTGATATATATCAGTGACGTCATATACCTGACTAATATTGCGTCACAATGAAATAGTTACAAGTTTTCCAGAGAAGTTCGTAAATTCTTTGCGTAAAAGTGTAAAGAAAAATGATTTCTCTTTTTCTGTTTAATTACTCTTCAGACTGCATTATTTTACACAAGGGCGGCGTTTCAGTTAGATATATTAAAACATATATCCGTTTTGATAAGTACTTATACATGTCTGAGAACTAATTTTTTTACAGCTTTTCTAAGATAAGCGTTAAAATATTTAATGAAGTGTTTATAATGAACAATTCTTATATAATTTGGAATAAGTGATGAATGTTTTAGATTTACGCAATATTTAATTCTTCGACTTGAGATGTGTACTTCATGATATTTGTTAAATTTAAGGTCTTCAATCCCTAATAGGAAGAAATTCAATGAAATTGAAGACATAACAGATATGTAGGCATTGAATACTCAGTTTATTTAGACATACTTCCCATTTATTACTATAAGTATGTTTAGTGGGATGTGTCCTAATTCATGACCTTGAATTTTGGTAAGAGTTACCTCCCCTTTTTTAATTAATAAAAAAAATCAATTAAAAAAAATTTAGCTGGTAAAAAAATTGTTTTCCATTATCATTCTATATATAATATTTCAATGCATCTTTCCACCACAGGATTTATTGATATTCAAATTATTTGAATTTTTATTTTGAAAAAACGCTTTTTCCCATAGACTTCAATGCAATCTTTGTTAATTAACTACTGCTTAATTAATGAACTTTTTTGAAAATTTCTCGTGGGCAATCCTTTTACACTATAAAATGCTTTAATATAATATCAGAGTATTGTGTACTCGACGGACATTTAAGGGTACAGAATTTGGTACCATTAGGGATTGAAAACCTTAAATATATTTATCTATGCATTCAAGTCAAAATAAACAATCCGCGGTGCGATTAAAAATGAAAAAAACCAGAAAAATAATAAAGTTATAAAAATATATTTACTGAGTTAGATTACTGCTGAACTCCCCGCTATTATTTGGCACTAAAACGGAAGATGGTTTAGTGAAACATTTCGTTTTTTAAATTTTTATTTGGCGATTGAAACAATCACATACTCACATTTAATATGGAATTTAAACATGTGACTATGTTGACCAATTCTAAAATGTTTTCAAATTCAATTTTTTTAAAATAATGATGACATGA